>VXBJ01006921.1:425224-453987 GCA_013400055.1 Nycticryphes semicollaris
GAGTGCAGAGGAAGGCAACAAGACCGGTGAAGGACCTGGAGAATAAATCTTATGAAGAGCGATTGAAGGAGCTGGGACTGTTTAGTTTGAGCAAGAGGAGGCTGAGGGGAGACCTCATCACTCTCTACAACTACTTGAAAGGACATTGTAGAGAGGTTGGTGCTGGTCTCTTCTCACAGGGAATTAGCCGTAGAACAAGAGGGCGTGGCTTTAAGCTGCAACAGGGTAAGTTTGGGCTGAACGTTAGGAAAGAATTTTTCACAGAAATAGTGGTCAGTCCGGTACTAGAATAGGCTGCCCAGGGAGGTGGTTGAGTCACCATCCTTGAATGTGTTTAAGAGTCATTTAGATGTGGTGTTGTGAGATATGGTGTAGAGGAGGACTTTGTAGAGTGAGGTTGATGGTTGGACTTGATGATCCCAAGGGTCTTTGCCAACCTGAATGATTCTATGTATGTTCTGAACTCCATTCCTTTGTGAGTCCATGCTGGGAAGGAGCTGCATTCATACCTGGAATTCTGTGCAGCATCAATGTGAAATACTGACACTACTTGCACCCACGTGGTAGCAATTGCAATGAGCTGAGCTAAGGAGCTTTTCAAAGATCGATAAAAACATCACCGAGCAACTGCTTTCCCACATCAGTGAATAATTTCATTTTATTTACAAATGCCTGTTTATGTTAGTTACTGGTCCTTTGCACTCTATTGGGTTAATATTTTTGGCACTGAAGATGTAGCCTCAAGGAACCAGTGGGGTACAATGCAGACATTCATGAAGAAACACCAGCTTGAGGGAAATAATGTTTCCCTGATGGACCTATGATTGAGGGGCTGGAAGCAGAGCTGATCTGTTCAGGCACAGCGCCAGTGCCATCTGGGCAGCATCACCTGCTAACTGCCAACCTGTGATGGCTTTCACAGAGCTAAGGTGTGTGACCTGCCATCCTTGTCCTTCCAGGGGACATGGATGTCACCTCTGCTGGCTTGACACCAACACCCTAGTGCAAAGGAGGATTTTAAAAGGGTGTGACTACATAATTTAGACAATTTTAAATGACTTCACAGTGCCAGAGCTATACAAAGCATCTTTATTTTAGCAAATTCAAGTTGGCATCACTGAAATGCTAAACACATTTAAGAAAAAACTAGCGCCGTCATTCTTTCAGTTTCCTAATAGTTAAATTCCATTTGAGCTGCTTCTGATTTACAAGGGTATAGTAACAAAAGGAACCGAGCTATAGCTGTGCTTCACAATCTCTCTCACACATCTTTGTACCTTTAAAAATGTTTGTATTTTTCAAAAACAAATTCCAATAGATGTTGGAGGGAATAAAAAGTTTCCAAAACACATTATTCCCCCAGACTTATTTTGTTTCCGGCAAATGTAGAACAATGCTCAGAACTGTGCTGAAATAGCAAGCGTTTCTTATTTAAAAAGAATGCTTACATTGTTATATGCAGTGTTGAGTCTGGGTAATAGGAAATTATGAATTTTGCATCCCAGTTCAGAAAAGCACTCCAACATTTGCTTAAAATTAAACACGTGCTTAAGTGCTTTTCTGAATCTTAGCATAAATAAAGACACCACACCAGTAAGTAGCCAAAAAGATCTGTTAGATTTTCAAGTTTTTGATCTAAGTCTAAGCTGGTCTGTAGCAGTGGAAGGTTGCAGCTGCCTGATTAAAGCTTGCTTAGTGATCTTTGATACTTGTAATGACCCTACAAAGCTGTAGACTTCTATCCATTTTATTTATTTCCTCAGTTTTCCTACCATTAATTTTGTGTGTGAGCTCAGGGCAGTCATTAAGGGCCAAATATCAAAGGCATCTAATGACATTTATAAAAATTCCTGAGCTGAACATCCTTAAAATACTTTAAGTATTCTTTATACTCTTTGAAGATCGGGTCAAACATGTCTGACCACACCTCCTGAGCTAAAAATTATGATGATACTCGTAAATATACCTAACTAATACCCATTGATAATTTTGACCTAGTATCATTAATATCATTAACCTCTACATAATTTTCATGAGATTTGCCATAAGAATGTTAAAAATACAAAGACAGAAATGGATATGGCATAGCTATTTAAAATAAATTGTCTTTCTGTTAGCACTGCTACAGTTAGAATCTGATATTTAGAATAATTGAATATTTTAGTTTGGAAGGGGTTTGAGGAGGTCAGTGCCACCCCAGGGAATAGCTAGCTTCAACATAACAGTAGTTTTCAAGGTATTTTGGAGACTTGTTTCTTGCTTCACTGTGGGCTATTTATAGCTATAGTAGATATCTATTCTTGAATATCTGGTAGGTATAGGGGTGACTACGCTATTGCTACTTGCATATGCACATTCCTTCTTGTGTAAACTGGCTCTTGTGTCCTTTGTTCCTCTTCCTGGTAATATTCTGCAATGTCTAACTTTAGCACAAGAAAATGGTACCTCCTTTTTGCAACATATAGACCTCAATTGTACTCATATTCTTTTCCTTGCTTTAATGCACTGCAAACTCACTTATAATGCTGCTTTCCATGTTTCTGTCTCCTTTGATTCCTAGGTCTAGGATAATTTTTCACCTGAGGCCTTTGTATATTTTCCAAAATTAATCTCATTTTGTCATTCTTCCTGCCCATCGTTCTACTATCGCTGATGATACGCTCCAAAGCTTATTGAAGTCAATGGGAATCTTGGATCCGATGCAGGTTACTTTGTAGTATCTGTCTTTCATCAGCTTTTGCAACTCCTCCCTCTTATTCATCATAGAGGACTTTCATTAATGGGTGGCTTACTTCTCCTAGATCATTAGTGAAAACATTAAATAAAACCACACTGAATACAGATCCCTGAAGTACCTCACTAGAAAAAGACCTTCCCACAAATCTATATTTTACTGTTTTGTCTTCTGCTTTTGTTTATAGTCCTTTAGCCACTTTTCATTCCAGAAGATAGTGCTCATACCCCAGGCAATTTAAATTAATTCAGCATTTTCTATCAAATAGTTTCCACATCCTGGGCCAAACTCTTCCCCAGTTATTCATGCGTATACTTATTGATGTCAGTAGAATTACATACAAGCAATGCATAAAAGAATCTGGTGGGTTGGTGGTTTTTTGTTGTTTGTTGTTGGTTTTTTTTTTTTCCTTGTGCTTTTTTTTTTCATAGATTTTGAGTTTTGTTTTATGATAACCTGGAATTTGAAAATCAGTATCTTTTTTTCTCTGTGTTTTCTGTGAGCATATTGCAAGCTCTTGTCCAATTAGAATAATCTGATTATGCCAATAGGAAATATTTTCTTCATCTCTAAAATATGGGCTTAATTTATGATGAAAAATGTGATGGAATTTGTACTCCCCTTTTTACATACATACACAATTATATGCATATATGTTAATTAAAACAAAAAATTCCACTTCTAGAATCAAATTAATTTTATGACAGTAATCTTTCTTGAAGCTGGACTGATACTTTGGGAGACTTATGCCTATATGTAATTTTATTGAAATTTGGAGCTTTCTGAAGTACTGGAATGCTGCTGGATTTTTTTACTCAACTTCTTGTATGAATTGGAACAACTTCATTGTCGTTACATAGATCTGACATACTGCAGAAGATGCATCTTGAAATATTTTCAGTGACAATTTGAGGAATGGAATCTGATTCAGAAATCATAAAAATTACCATAAGATCAGCCAACCAAATGACTTTTTAATTAAGATCCTCTCTGGATACTTAAATGGTATCCCCAATTAGTATTAATAAAACCTATTTAAAACCAGATCTAGCTGGAATAGCTGAAGAGCCTGTTGGTAAAATTCCTAGGTCACTGATTAAATCCAGTACAGATCAGTAAAACTGAAATTTATGTTTGGAAACAAGCATGGAATATCTTCATTGGTTCAGCCTAGTATCCAGTACAGAGGTGACAATATAATTAAAAAAGGCAGACTGTTGTTACCCTTGGGAAGATCTCAACACAATACAGAGCGTGCAGGAGACTTTCTTGAGATTACAACAGAGAAGTTGTAAGTTACAGGATGAAAAATATTAGCAAAAAATCTTGCCCAGATGTAGCCTGCTCTGTCCCTGCTGTGCTCATCAACTTGTATCAGTTGAATTAGGTAAATAAGATCACCATCCATGCATCTTCAAAGGCACCTGCGTCTCCTCCTTAACTACATAGGAAAATCAGTCACTTAGTTTATGAACACTGCTTCATTAGCAACCTTAAATTTGATTGTAAATCCTGTGCCTACATTGGGGAAACTGAGTCCAATCTGTAAAACAAGTTTTAGACGTGTATTCAGATGAGTTACTATAATCCCCTTGTTCAAATGCTCAGGTGCTGTGCTGAAAGTTTCTGTCATGTTTTCTGGATGGGACTAGCTCAGAGGAACAGCTACGTGTGCAAAGCCATTTCGGCTGCTGACTGACTCAGTGCCATGAAAATCCTGGTTTGCTAAGTCTGGCAAAGGCTGTCTGACATAACATTGACAATAGCTACCTTCCACCAGGAAGGGTCTAACCCAGTCCAGACTAGTCCAAGCAAAGGGGAAGATCCAAGATCTACACCCATATCAGACAAAAATGGTGGGAACCCATCAGTACCACACTCACACTCACTGCAATAAGCAGAGCTCATTGAATAAAAGACTGCTTCACTTCCTGGTCCACTTTGCACCCATGCATGAAAGATTCATGGTGCAAGAGAGAGGGAAGGTAAGCAGATCCCTATGTCTTCATGAGTTTAGTATTCACTCATTCAACATGGAAAAAAATGTGATTCTACTCACCACAGCCTGAATAGTTGTATTTTATGACAGAAAGCCACTCAAGTGGCAGGAAAAAAACCAAAGAAAAGACAGGAAAAAAAGATAGCTGTCCTACTAATATGTACATATATATATACACAATTAGAGTACATTTAACTCCTATGAAGTCACTGAATATCATACTGTCCTTTGTTGACCATAACCAATGGATTAAGTTCTTGTACATGCAGCCATTAGTGTTAAAGTCAGGAATCTAAAGGAGGGTAAGGCAAAGGGTTTAAGAACTAATGGATGGAGTTGGACTAGAAAGATAGCAGAGGCCAGCACAGAATTGCTATTCTAGACTTCTCACCAGTATCAGACATGATTTCTTCTCTTGAATCTATGGCGGATTGTCTATCCACACCTGCCAGATATCACTGGCTTACAGGTCCAATCTTAATGTTAGGTTGAAAGACTTCTGGAAGAGCAACAGCAGTCAGAAAGATGTAGAACATGCCACATAGTCTTAGCAGTCACCAGCTGCAAGAAAAAAATCATGCAAGGAATTATTCTGCCCAGTTTATCTGAACTCAGTTCATTCTTAGGGACAAGCTAATAGAGTGAATGGAGCTATCTAGCAGGACATCCATTTAAGTCAATGAGGAGAGGCAGGTGTTTGTGAGGCTTTCAGAGGTGGATTGAGCCCATAGAACTGAAACACCTAAGTCTGGAAGAGAACTCCCTTGAGCCTACTGCATTAAAAACTTGGGCAGTGAGAAGAAAGAATTTATATGAAGAATTGGTGAGAGCAGCACACAGACTAAATCCCACCTATTTAAATACTGGCTTTAAATTCTTCTCCTAGACGCATCTTCACTAGTGGATTAGCTCTGTCATCCCTGTAGCTGACTGGAGTTTTTGTATTTGTGTTCCAGTGGGACTGATTTATCTAATCTTCCCAAAGATGGCACTTTTAATACTAATTCATCATCTGTTTTTTTAAGGAAAAGAAAAAAGAAGTGTGTGTTAAGGGAAGGAGGAGAGAGAAAAAGAGAGAAGGAAAGAGAGGAACAGCTCCTGGAGCAGGTATAAGATAAATATACGCAAACTATAGACATGAAACAGACACTGATCAGGTACACAGCAGGCTGCCTGTTTAATGTCCACTTTGTACCTATTGCTTGTACAAATAGAAACCAGTGGCTTCAGACACGGCCTTCACTTTACCTGCTTCGATATTGAACAGACCTACTTTCCTACAGGAGACAAGAAGCAGTGGAAGTACAGGTGCTGGGTAATAACAGCCACAGGAAAAATCTGGACACACAAAGTCAGACCAGTGAAACTTGCCTCTACTCGTCTTGCAGCTAGGGAAAAATAAACCAAATCCTTTATGGTTTATGTCAGATGCAACAAGCCATTTACAGGCACATACACAAGAATATATATGTGTGTGTATGGTATATAGGTATGGAACGAAAAGGAGAGAAAAAGAAGGAACACAGATTAGAGTTTATGTCATTTTACTAATCTTGCTGGATTTCTGTGCCAACTTAATTGTTTATTGACTCTCCTTTTCTTCACTGACATCTTCTTGATAATACTACTCTAGCAATGTTACCTTTATAACTGATGGCTTGAAATGAATTTTCAAAAACTGCCTACATTATATCAGTTAATTGTCCAGTGACTGTGGAGAAAAGAAACCAGAACTATGTATTTTAAGTAATGCCCAACACATGGCAAACATCAAGTGAGGAATGTAAGGCTGATGCTAGCAAAGAATGCAATAAATATAGGACAGATCATAAACACTACTATAATAAGACAATTGAGGAAGAAGATTTGAAAAGATAAAATTGAGTTCTGTACCTTTGCTTGCAGGAAATAACTGAACAAATAAACTAAAACCCATCACCTCCACCTCTAGTTCAACCATAAAGTTTTGAGCTCAGTATTCTTGACTTTGAAAAAGGGAGAATGATTGTCTCCATAGAATTAATTAATCTGCAGAACACTCTGGCTTGTGTTATGCAGGAAATAAGAGTCAGATGATTACAGTGCTACCTCTCATCTTAAAAGTCTGTCAACTTTGAAATGATCTGTGCTTCACATATTTAAACATAATGGTCCACATCTTCTTTTGCCTCAGCCATCAACCCTATTCGGTAATTCTATTGTAGTGAGCTAAATGGAGATATCATCCTGCCCATCCTGTCTATACCTGTCTGCCCAAGCGTAATAATTCAACAGTTACAGCCAAGGCAATTGGTGCTGTGCTGGAATAAGCATTATATAATGTGGACCTATGACTGTAAGATCTTCCTGGTGAGATTGTTTTAACCTTTATTTTGTTATGCTACTAGTTTTCTTGCGTGCCAACATCAAAGTGAGTAAGACTAATCCAAATCTCCTTTCATTGGCCACCGGGAATGTTGCACCAACAAAACTGTTCATCATTTGTGCAGTTTTGCTGATGGATAGAAGAATTTGAGGGGATCGCAGAGTGGCTTTAAAGTAGTAAAAATTAACTGGACGACTACAAATCAAATTACAGCTTTGCTTAGAGGGGCTTGTCATGGTTTTAAGCCATAATAAAATAAAACTTCTTATTAAAAAGGCCATTGGATCTGTAAGACTTTTAACAAGGCTTGTCTTAACTAACAGGCAAGGTAAACAATCCAGAAGTTCAGCTTTGATGGTCCTACCTATTTTAACAGAATAAAAAATATCAGTGATCTCTATTAATGGTTTCACAGTGTAGTTGCTACTGACAAGCACTGACCTTTCTAATGAAGGTCCTGGTGTCCTCAACCTTATTCACAAGAATTATTTGTATATTAACTAGAGATTTTTAATTATAAGATTAGGAGACTGGATAACTGGACTCTGTTTCAGCTTTCCATCTCATAATTGATTGTAAGTATTAAATGACAGTATTGTAAACTGTCTGTAATAAAACTTACATAGCATATACATAAAGAGTGAGGGTTAATTTTAATCTTTCTAAAATGCTTTGAGATTCTAAGATGAAGAGCAGTAACAAGGCCTGGAAAATATCAAACCTTTACTATTGTTAAAAACAATCAAAGAAATAGGCAAGATATGTTGCACACAAAAAACACTTCCATATTTATTTCTGTTCTTATATGCAACATTTTTCTTCCAAGGGCAAACTGTCTAGTACAGGTAACATCAGAGAAGCTCCACTGACCTGGTAGATTAGAGGTCACTATAACTGTACTGGTGGATTAACAGTCATTATATGAAGTTCACCATTCAGACGGATGTGACGTGTACCCGGCATTGACAGAAAAAGCAAAATAACTGTGCCAGCAAGTAGCAATGCTTTCGTATTATGTCTAATTAAGTACATAGAGCAAGTGAAAATACACATTCAGTGTGTCATTTCCCAGTCTCCTTTGGATCAGATGCATACTATTTTCTGAATATATCCTATTCTGTTGATCCAGGAAGAGGTTTTTCTGGGGCTTGGAGTATTTCTAACACTGTAAGGTTCTAAGCTCCTCCTCGATGTCCTCCACTGACATCGAGTCAAAGCTCTTGTGACTTATGAGCTGCAGGTTCAGCTGCTCCCTTGCCTGTGGGAAACATGGACAGAAAACAGAAACCTGTGTTCATGAGATTTTACACCAAAGCTCCAGTATAAAAATGTTTGGGTGAAGGCTCATGTCAACTCGTGTCAGTGGACACTGGCACTTTAGGAGGGAACATGGGTCATCCCTTGGTCTCAGGCTGAGGTGAAGAGATGGGTAGAATTACCTGCCTCTTCCCTTTGAGGCTGAATGATTAAACAGAGTAAGGGAAGAATTCACCTAGAGACTTAGACACCCTAATTTAACTGTCAACTTATAACCATGTATTAAGCGGTTCATAAGTTCCCTAAGTAGTCAGTGAAGATGCAGTTAATTGAGTCAAAGAAAAACACAGAAAATTATTTGGTTAACTACAGGCTAGGGGCAGACTCACCCACCTAAGCACCAGTTTCTGGTACCTTTTGAAATTCCATAGGGTACCTGAGATACCTACTCTCACATCACATGAGACTTCACCCATCTGGACTGGCAGCTGGGTTGCAGCAAGTAAGGTATCCACAGAAGCATGCATGCTTTGGTGTGTACTTGGCTAAATATATGGCTGAAGCAGGTGAAACTTATTCTAAATTTTAATTCACAAGGTTGAGGGAAACTATTTAGAAGATGCTCCTAAACATTTCTAATAACATAAAATGTATGAGAAGTTTTAAATCATACTCAGTGAAAATTGCACTCAATCAGCTCTTGTGATTGCTACACCTTCTGATCCGGGTGTTTTTGAGCTCCACTATGCCTGATAAATCCTGACTACTATGCCATTGAATATTTAAGGAGCAAGATTCAACAGCAGTCAATTTCTGTTATAAGAAATGATTGACTCAGCAAGGAGAAGATTGAGCTGGATTTGCAGAAAAAATAAAGAAATTAGTACAGGCTGTCAAAAAGCAGAGTTTCTAGAAAGCCATTCTGGTTGTCTTACGGCTTTGACACATGGATTATGGAAATATGTTTCCTGTTCCAATTCTATAAAACTGTCATTTACACATAATCGGTCCACAGCTTGGCATTAAAAAACAAATGTGCAGACAACTAAGAGTACCATCCTATTCAGACAGTGCAGAGGTACCTTACTGAATGCAGAATGGCTAAATAATTTCTAGCCATACATACATTTTACATAATTAGAACAGTTTTTCAGGAGCACAATCCATACTGAAAAGAAATTGAGCACATGATGATTAGTTTCTCTGAATTACTACATTCTTCCAAACTTTTTTCCACCATTCACTAACACCTATGGAACATATAAGTTTATAGTGTCCCTATCAAAAAAGTTGCCCTATGTTATTTTTAGCCATGGGCATGTTCAGTCTTGGTTTTGAAACTTACTGAGATCCCAACCTCCAATATATTAACTTTTCCCCAGATTCCAAATCCCACTTGCATCAAAGTAGAGGGTAAATATACTCTGACTCAAATACATTAGTGCACTGTCTAACCATTGTGGAACCAGATTGAAATCTGGGAAGGAAATAGATAGAGCAAAGTCACTCAAAAGCTGCAATTATAGCAAGTGCAGAAGAACACAGACTTCAGCACAGTGTTTATTTTCAGAAAGATAGAGAAGCTTCATTCTCTGTCTCTCACAGTCAGCAATCTGTTTAGTAGAGGCACAAAGTTCAGCTGCTCATTTAAATTTTCTCAGTCCTATGGGTTATCCTTGATCCATGGACACCACATGTGTTCTAGCCATCAGAATACATGGCACATCCCTAAAGTCCCACATTATGCATACTTTTAGACCTTTTTGATTTACAATATTTTCTTTCAAGATGTAAGTGACAAATCATATGGTTGTTGGACAATTTCTGATAATATGTGGCCTACGTTTGCCTAAAAGAGCTGAGAAATAAGTTGATCTGAAACTTATTTATTTGTTAGAGCCTGAAAAGAACTCTAGCCACATCACCCAAGTGACAGAAGGCAAAGTCTGAGACCAGGAGAAAGAGGAACTGTGCACTGTAGGAGAATATCAGTTTTGAGATCATCTAAGGAATCTGAAGGTGCACAAGTCCATGTGACGTGATGAGATTCATCCACAGGTCCTGAGGAAACTGGTGAACGAAGTTGCCAAGACACTATCCATCACATTTGAGAAGCTGTGGCACTCTGGTGAAGTTCCCACTGACTGAAAAAGGGGAAACATAACACTCATTCTTAAAAAGGGAAAAAAGGAAGACCTGAGAAATACAGGCTGGTCAGTCTCACCTCTGTGCCCAGCAGGATAATGGAGCAGATCCTCCTGGAAACTATTCTAAAGGCACTTGGAAAAGAAGGAGGTGATTGGCAACAGACAACAAGGCTTCACTAAGGGCAAATCATGCCTGATAAATCTGTTTGCCTTCTACAATGGTGCTACAGGTGGATAAGGGGAGACAAACTGACTTCATCTACCTGGGATCGTGCAAAGCATTTGACACCGATGTCCTGGATGACATCCTTGTCTAAAACGGAGAGGCATGGATTTAATGGATGGATCTCTCACTGGATAAAGAATTGGATGGATGGATCCACTCAAAAAGTTGCAGTCAATGGGTTGATGTCCAAGTGGCTACCAGTGATGAGTGGTGTTCCTCAGGGGTCAGTATGGAGACTGGTGCTGTTTAACCACTTTGTCAGCAACATGGACGTTGGGATCAAGTGCCCCCTCAGGAAGATTGCCAACACCAAGCTGTGCAGAGCAGTCAACACACTGGAGGAAAGGGATACCATGCAGAGGGACCTTGGCAGGCTTGAGGGGTGGGCCCCTGCAAACCACCTGAAGTTCAACATGGGTCAGGACAATCCGATGCACAAATATAGGCTGGGCAGAGAACTGATTGAGAGTAGCCCTGAGGAGAAGGACTTAGGGGTGTTGGTTGGTGAGAAACTCTACATAAACCAGCAATGTGTGCTTTACATCCCAGAAAGCCAACCACATCGTGGGCTGCATCAAAAGAACTGTGACCAGCAGGTCGAGGGAGGTGATTCTCCTCCTCTACTCCACCCATGTGAGACCCCACCTGGAGTCCTGCATCCATCTCTGGGGCCCCCGACATAAGGGCAGTTGTGAATGCCCCATCCCTGGAAGTGTTCAAGGACAGGCTGGATGGGGCTTTGGTGCAGTGGGAGGTATCCCTGCCCATGACAGGGAGGCTGGAGCTTGGTGATCTTTAAGATCCCTTCCAACCCAAACCATTCTATAATTTTATGATTCTAGGTCCAAAGGAGGACCATAAAGATGATCAGAGGGCTGGAGCACCTCTCTTATGAGGACAAGCTGAGACAACTGAGGTTGTTCGGCCTGGAGAAGAGAGGGCTACAGGGAGACATTATAGCAGCCTTCCAATACTGAAAGGGGGACTACAGAAAAGATGGGGAGGAATTCTTTATCAAGGAATGTAGTGATAGAATGATGGGTAATGATTTTAAGGTGAAAGAAGGGGAGATTTAGATTAGATATTGCTAAAGAATTCTTTACTCTGTGGGTGATGAGACACTGGAAGAGGTTGCCCAAAGAAGTTGGGGATGCCCCATCCCTGGAAGTGTTCAAGGCCAGGCTGGATAGGACTTCAAATAACCTGGTCTAGCGGGAGGTGTCCCTGCCCATAGTGGTGAAATCAGATGATCCTTAAGGTGCCTTCCAATCTGAACCATTCTACAATTCTATGAAACTTGGAATCTAACGTTCTGTGAGGATGGAGTGTCAGTGACTTGCAGGCTCACCTGAGGAAGAAAGCATCCAGTTAAGGCAGATTGAACTCCCATAGGTTTCTCTGGGTAAAAGCTATTTTTTCACTTGCTTGGTTCTGAAGGCACTGCTTTCAGATCAGGAGGTTTTAATGCAAATTGTAACTATGGGAACATGCAAGGAGCACAAAAAATATGTTGAATCTCCAGATGAGGGAATATATCCTAATTAGTTATGTCTGCTCTGGTGTCTGGCTACCAGCTGACAGACTCGGCAGCTGATCTCTCTGAACCAATCCAAATTGGAAAAAGATTTGGGTTAGGGTCACTTTTGCAGTGGGCAAAGGTTGGGGCTGGTTGTTATTTAGACTGAACTAGTTCATTCATCTCTAGTTACCCATATGTCAATACAATAGATTCCCGTAACATAATATGCTGTGGGCTAGAAACTTTCTGTTTTGTTTCTACCTGCACATTTTCATGGGCTGCTGCCAGAAGAGGAAGGCAATATGTCCTGGGACAAAGAGGAAGTTCTGGACACTTCTGGAAGAGCTCCAGAATGCACTATGAGAACAGACACTTTGGATGTAAAACTTTCAAGCTTTGTGCACTTCAGGTCAGGCTCAGACAGTCAATCCCAAGCTTATTTGTACACCTGTGAACACAGTCTATGGTGAGGATTGGGGATTTTTATACTTTAGACCCTTTGTCACTTTCTATGCGCTAGTTTAGCTTTTAGCTTGTACTAGGAAGACCCATAATAGAGACTGATATAAAATGCAATTAAATCGGTGGAAAATCTCCCATCAATTTCAAAAGAAACTAGTCTCACTGTTCATCACACATGTCCAGGACCAAAAAAAAGCCTTAGATGATCACACAATTAGAAGAAGAAAAAAAAAAAAAACACAAAACCCCCCAGTTCTGCTTATCTTGATCTCTAGAATTCAGATTCTAAAAATTCCACATTGTAACTTCATTATTACTTTTGCATAGTAACTGCTAAACAAATTTGCTCAATTTGTAAATGAAAAGAAACATCATGTCGGAGAGTCAACCTAACCAAATCATTAGAGAAAATTTGTAGCTGACTATAGAGCTCTCAAGTCCCCAGATCTTTACCTAAAGGCACAGAAGTAATACTGAGAGTGAGAACTGATCATGTCCTTCAAGTTGGCATTCTATTGCCAACATAGAGCAGGACGTGATTTCAGAATAACCAAATTACCATCATAATAATCTCACTAACATTAGCAAGAATAAGTAGTTTCTCTAAATAATAGACATTTTTTCACTACTTTTCCTTTATGTTTGGAGGACTGAGTGTGCGAATATTTGCAGGACTAATATGGGTGATGCTTAGAGTAGATATTGAGTACATCTCTTAAGCAACTTAAACAGTGTCTGCCATTGGTCTTTCATAAACAGTTCCTGGGTGCTGTATGGAAGTATGCATGGACCAGAGACGATTCCTCAGAGGCAGAGTGGCTGCAGTCCTCTGAAGCCTCTGAAGTCTGAAGGACTTTAAGAGCTGTCTATGCCACTGACCTCAGAGACAGAGAACAGCCTGTGGTCTTACTTGTATAGATATAGCCAGAGAGTCCTGGGGAGTGCCTCCAAGAGCTGCAAAGGCTCTGCAATCCTAGTAAGAATAAAAGGCAGAAGAAATTAATAGTTCAGGATTCATATCACATAAAAAGAGCAGAACATTTTCCAGCAAAGCATTTCCATTTTAACTTTGACTGACTCACTCTCCTGAGTTCATAAAATAGACAAAACATAAACTGGAAGTACAAAGCAGTATATTAAATAAAGCATATTTAAAAGCCTAGAAAGGATCCTTCATTTAAGATTTTTGCCTTTTCACAGATGGATGACTGGGTGGTATTGTTTTCCTACCTTCCCATAGCTCTTTACATCTGTCCTCTGACATGCTTTCCAACCCTTCCCTCCTCTAACCCAGTCCCCTTGCTCTATCCCACAGCACATGTGCAGGATGTGCATAAAGCTAACCTTTAATTATAAAATCTTGTCCACACGCTTTAATAGAAGTATGCACCATTGCACTGCTGACTACTTACTCTCCAATACATAATCTTATTATCTTCTTCCTTCTTGTGTTGTTGAAGAAGGTAACAGGGGTCACCAATCTACATTCCGAGCATGTAGACCTTCTGGATTATCATCTGGCAAACATTATAAGCTTCTCCCTTCATGATTATTTTCTATCTTTTTTATGTTCTTAGAGCACTGCACACTAGTTCCACTGATTATAAATTACAGGATGGGGAGAGATCTGATGAAAATATTCACCTTTAAGTGGCCCAGAATTTTATGTCTGTGAGAAAACACATATTTTTCATTGCTAACAGATGCAGCTCAGACCACAGCCAAACAACTGCTCATAGCACACGGATACACACCTATGTTACACACATTGCATGTGCACATGAACACATACCCTGCATTATAACAAGTTCAGCTTTCACTTTATCACCATAAAAAAAGGCAACTGATGAACAGTCCAGAAGTTGCAACACTTCGAGTGCAGCTGTCTGGCATACTCATGTGGCAAAGAGCAAGTGCCATGACAGCAAAATGGGTCACAATAATGAATGACATTTGCAGATTTCTTTTTCTTTGTGCCAAGACTCCTAAATGCACTGTTACTAGCATACTGGTACTCTTTAAGACACACTTTATCTGCTGGAAATGTTACTGAAAAGAATATCAACTTCTGTTTTTAACTGGAAACTAATATTCAGGTTCTATATTTGGATGCCACTTCACAGCTAAATGCTTCAATTTCCACACATGAAAAATGGGGAATAATGATACTGACCTTTGTAAAGCATTTCAAAATCCAAGGAAAAAAAGAGCTACAAGAAAAACTGGCATTATTATTATTTTTCTCTTACCATCTGTGGAGGGAAAAAGAATGAAAGTTGATATAACAGAAACAAAGAAGTAGATGTGTTTTGACAACTTTGTGTAGGCTAGAATTATCTGGGTGGAGGGTGGTATTTGCATGGAATACTTTTCCAATTTTCAAGAACAAAGACAACAAAATCTGAAAAACAAGAGTTTATACTTCACGCCACTGGTATGTTTAAGGTCTGAATTGAAAGGGAGATTGTAGGCTGGTTAACATTCTAATTTTTTTTTTGTAGTTTTATCCAGCTGTTACAGACATGTAACTACATTTTGGCTTCTGGAGTCCCCCTACATGCACGTCAAGATTTGAGACCTGATTTTCCTGTTTTAAATTGGGCAGCCATCCTGGAAACCATAATAAGATGCAGCACTGTTGACAGACTTTCTCATGGAAAGTTGAAGAAAATGCTATAGAAGTTGCTATATGCAAAGGTGTGGTAAAACTTTCAGTATCTACCAAAAGCCCTTAGATGTTGCCTTTTTCTATCTTTCTGTGTTCTTTTTAGTTCTTTGATATTATTTTTTAAGTTTGGTTTCATCTCACTAACTGTTCCTATTGAAAGTTTGGCAGTTTGTCCAAGTTAGTTCTCCAGACTCCCTTTATCATAAGCCACCAGTGACAGGCACATCTAGAGGACTACATGGCTCTAGCTGTCTTTTATATATCTCTTTGGATGGGTAAAACCGCTCCCTGAAAAAAAGTATCTTTCTTTCCATTTGCTAGCAAGGATGCCAGAAAGGCAAGCTCAGACTAGAGTTTAAGTGTCTGATGGCTAGAGTTAGGTAAGAAAAATCCCAGTCCCGGTTGCACATAATAACACCAAGATCTTCATAGAAAACATAGAGAAGTAAGGTCTTGGCCCCCAATCTGGAAGCTCAAATCAAAGTGATAGACATACCAGAGAAGTGAAGGTATACCAGGAAGGGCAATAGTTATGGAAATAACAGTACACAATTACTCATTTTAGGAATCCATCTGGTTAGGTGTGTTGTTTCATTTAAATGATGTGTAAACGCACTCACTTAATGGCCCTCATTTATACATTTATACATGTCATGTGAGCACTACAACACACACGGTTTTAATTTTAAAACCTAAAGCACAAGTAGCAGACCTCACCTTTGCTGGATGCTGTCGGGTGTCAAAATCGAAAAGTTCAGCTTGTGCCCCTTCCAAGGAAATATAATACATACGCATCTGTGCACCCTGAGGTCTGCACACAGCTGCACAATGTTTTATGAGATGTTGCAGTGGCTTCTGCTAGACTTCCTGACGTAAAACTACAAACAATCAAACGCTCCTTCCCCCACATCTCTTTCTCTCAACCAAATGCCTGAGAAAAGAGATCTTTTTAAGCCAACAATGTCCTTTAAACACTTTTGCTCTCAAGAGCTAAAGTTATTTTGGTATTTACAGAAGGAGATCATGATCTTGGGTATTTCAGCTTTGAGCAGAAGGAAGCCAAACTTCTTAGCTTTTGTTCAAAATGAAATTTTCTCTCAATAAAGTCTAAATCAACCTTAGAATGTAAAAATAAGTATGCTCCACTGAGCAGAAAAGCGTGAGCTGACATTTAAAATCTGCACACTGCTATCTCAGCTACCCAAGAGAGAAATGATTCTGCATTAACAGAGGAAAAATGCAACCCCGAAAATTGATATCTGTGCATTTACACCTGGACAACTGCAACACAGTACAATGCCCTGGCACTCTCCTTTCTTATATTCTAGTTTTTTCACTCATCTTGTATCTTTTCATCTTTTTCTAACTAGATCCAGGTCAATAAAATAAAATAGAATACAACTACTTTTTTTTTTTTTTAACCGAGAGAATGCAAATTTGATAAACCAAATTATTTTTAAATTGGTGTTGATTCTGGAAAATGGACTGTTTTGGCTTTTAACTCTAAGGACGTCATTTTGACATTTTCAGAACAAAAGGTTTTGATTCAAAATGATGTTTCATTTTGATAAGTGGTTTTAGTTTCACTAAAAAAAGAACAAAGGCACGAGTAAAAAATTAAATTAAATATTTGTAACTTTGCAGTTCACCAAAAAACTGGAAAAGAAATGTCTCTAATCAAAGCCACACAACGTTACTTCAAATTCCTTATTTCTTTAAAAAACTATCAAAAAAGTGAAAAAAAGATCAGGCAATCTCTCAACTACCTCAAACATGACCCTAGATAAAAAGCAGGATATGACTTGAGTGCAAAAGCTGTTTTAGCCCTTATTTTCCTGTGTTCAGAAAATGAACATGAAGCTGTCAGTATAATATTTTCAATAGCCTAGAGCAGGACGCATTAGAAATGAAACTCGTCACCATCAAGTCTGCTCTGAGCCTACCTCCAAATTGTCTTGCCCACTTTTTTCAAAACTAATGTACTACTACATTGTTTATTGTACTTGTTATCATACAGGGAATCAATAAGGAGCTCCTTCTACCATAGGCATAGCTTCAGCGATTAGACATCAGATGCACCAAATGATCAGTCTTTCATCTATTTTCCAGTGCCATGGATTGTTAGTCTGAGTTTTCAAAAAAAAAAAAAAGCTTGGACAGAAAGTATGCAAATTCTACTGCAATTTAGTGAGAACCAAGCACCTAATTCCATCAGCCCTCCCTGAAAATCCAAGCCTTAGTGCACTTATACAGTCGTTTGCACTTTCGATCAGCAGTACCTACAACAATCCGCTTCTAGGTGGAAATCCTTTGCTGGTGGCCTTTCTCTTGGACAATGGCAAGAAAAAGAAAATAAAAAGAAAAGAAAAAGGTACTGTGAATGCCATTCCCTCCAGTACAACCTCACTTCGCACAGTTCCTGCACAAAACTCGATGCATGCACCAAGTCATGGTGGTGTCCCGCTATACAAATGTTCAACAGCCTGACTCTAAGGGATATATGATCACTCTTTTCAAGTGTTACCCTGGAAACAATTTGTCTCTTGGCAGACGTTACATACTTATACAGGAAACTAAATTTAAATCCTTAGGCATAACATCTTGGTCATGCCTGCCCTTTTGTTTGAACTCCTTTAATAAAACTCTTGCCCTCACACTTGGCTGTACTAAATCCAAGTATGATCTTTGCTTCCTCCTCATTATTAGTTCAGAAGGAACACTCTAGTAGTTGTATGCGGGGTTATCCATTACCTAAAAGGAAAACGTGCCAACTTGGAGCTCTGTTCATTGACTTACATGATGTTTACCCAAGGATTTTCATGCAACTGGCTTATAATGGCCATGTAATTTGCCTCTTCTGAACAGCTTTACAGAACTGGTATTCATCACCAACTCAGACTTTTCAGCCTACAACAGGTGAGTCAGTTCATAGGTGGCTTGGGAATAAACAACGGAACAAGGTGGAGCATTATAAAAAAGAGAACTAGGCAAATAGAACTGGTGCAATCAATCAAAAATATGATTCTTAAATGAGTAGTTTCAGAGGGGGGCAACGACAAATGAATGGAAATGTTAGATACACAAGCTAGTCTCATACCCAGCTGAAGGCATACAGTGCCACTGGAAATTTTGGAAAGAAGTATCTGCCCACCTGCCTGCTTTCTTGGCCAGCAAAAGCAGCGCTTTCTAAACAGATGAGAGACCAAGGCAGTTCTCCACTTTTGCACACCAACATAGGTGTACCCAGACAGAACAGGGGAGAGGAAATCATCCTGTTATTCCACAGTACACATAAGCTTCAACTCACAGAGCCGGGTGTAACAACCATCACTTTTCAAACACTGAATGAGTGGCAGAGGTTCAGGAACCCACATTGTCCTTTAGTGGTGACAAACTGCCAAAATTTGTCTCCAAATGAGCGTGCTCAACATCTCACAGGCCTTCTGGGGGAGCTGAGACCTCCCACATTAATCAGGGGGCTTGAGGATTTTTTTCCCCTCTTGCCTTTTTTTTTTTTTTTAATTGATGCTGAAGCAATCCCAGTGGACTGGGAAGCACATGTAAAGGGAGACAAAATTGGATACAAGTCTTACAAGTCTCAGAAGGATGGCATAAGGATTTAACAATACCTCTCAGACTTAACTCCACTGATGAGGTAGATGCTGGCAGGGGACTGTGAGGAATTATGCAGTGTGTTCCCTCCCTCCTCCTTTTCTTCATAAAATAGCCTGTAAGGCAGAGAGTGCCTGAGACATGAGCAATGTTTTTGTTGGGAATGGATGAGTTTTAGCAGTGGGGGGAAAAACACTTTTCAAAATTTACTTTTCACCACCGTGCAACACCTTGAAAATATTTTGGCAAAAAAGCCAGGTGTTGTTCAGTTCCAGGATTCTATCAGAGGCTCAGTTTCTTTGGCGGGTAGAGTAGAAAATGCTACCAGCATATTGGAGGAAATATGAATAGCTCTAGTCAAACTGTTTAATGCTCTAATCAGGAAAAAGACAGAGTGCATGTGAACATCCCTGCCTCATCTAAAGCATCATTAGGCTTGAATGAAGGAATGAAGGAATGTTAACCTCTTCTTCTTTTTTTTTTTTTTTTTTTGGGTAAATTCCTCACCAATTAGGGCTCTGTTGTGCTGAGGTGTTTTTCAAATACTTGCCAGTTGCTGTATCTCAGTATTTAATGCAAGCAAATGGGACATAGGAAGGATGAAAGAAAAAATTCCACCCTCATTTTAAATGTCATGAGCAGGAAAATGATTCCTTGCAGAAGCTCTCACAAAAAGGTTGTGATAGTGAGGAACTGCATGCCAAGCTCTCAAATCCCATTCTAGTGACACAAATGCAAGCATTTTCTTCTCAGAAGTGTGCTTGAGCTTCCTCGTGTACATACCAGCTACTACCTCATTGATGTCAAAGGAATAATTTTTGCTATATTATATAGATAGAAATAAAAGTCAAACCCCAGCACACTCACACAACCAGGTTCACCAATATGATCTTGTGGCACTGTGTTACGCCAGTGATATAAGACAGCCATAAAACTAGATTAAGTAATGTAAGGCTGCTGTGTGTCACCAGAGAAGTACAGAGCAGCTGGAACATCTATGGGAAATCTATACTGCAGTGTTTTACCATTTCTACCTTCTCACCTTTCTGACTTTCTCATCAAAGATTAGCACCAATTCTAGACGCAGAGAAAATACATGGGAAATAACTACTGGAAGAAAGAAAAACTAAGCATTTAACAGCAGTAACTCAAACAGGTTGTAACTTCTGTTTCTTAAATTAACATGCAAACCACTGTTGAGGTTTTTAAACTCACTACAGTCAGATTTCTTTGTAGAAAGAGGTACCAATATTGAGTTAGTTCGCATTAGCACCATGTCATGCTCCTCAGCTCTGAAACCAAGAGCTTCTGAGAAGCAATACATGAAGTTTAAAGCAGGCTGAGAACTCTTTAACTGGTCAGAGGTATTGATATCCAAAGATTTCAGATCCACCATCTCTTGTGTGTACCAGATTCAGACCACTTCATTGTGCAGAATTATCATTGTTTGACATTCATATAGCTCCATAAAACACACTTAGAAAATAGTTTCTTACTGTCTAGGCAAGGTCTAAGTGATCCACAGTGGAATGAGTCTAAAAACCATTTTAAAACGTAAAATTTCAAAAACTGTAAATAAAGTGGGAAAACACATGCAGCTTTTCCACAAATTCTTTTTCCATCTTCAGAGCAATAGAAAAATTCAAATATCAATTTCAAAAATGCGGGGGAAAAAAAATCTTAAAATTCTACGTTTGAGGTTGCTTTTTCTTACCAATTCATGTAATACTGTAGTAACACTTCAGACTGAAATCCGAAACAGTTGGAAAAGCGCAGAAAGAATTTCCTTAAACAAACTTAAACAAGATAGAATTTCCTAGCAGTGAGAATGATTAAATATTGGAGTGACTTACTCACACTGGTCTATCTGTAAGAAAAGACAGGAGATGGCTCCCAGCCCGTGTGCAAAGAGGGAAGAAGATCTGGCTGAACATTGTGGTATGTATCTTTCTGGCATGGGAATCTCAGAATCTGAAGTCCTCTGTTCATCCCTTTAACTTTTGTGCCACGAACACAGTTGCAGTGTGTGCTACTCTGTAATATGATAATGAGGCAGAACATACCTCCAGAGAATTCAAGGACTATAATAAATATGGGGAAGCCAGTGACAAACTGAGTAGCAGAGATTCAGTCCAGGGGGAACTTGGTAAACTTGAGGACAGGGCCAATAGAAAACTCCTGAATTACAATGAGGAGCAGTGCAAAGTCCTGCACCTGGGACAGAAATTAGGGCAGGCTGGGAACTGCCTCAATAGCAGCCCTAGTGGGAAGGTGGGAGCCAGACTGAATATGAGCCCACAGAGTTTTCTCATCATGAATAATTCACGCTTGGCTGCATCTGGAGGAAAGCTGTTAAGGAGGTCTAGGGAGGTCACTGTCCCCTTCCATTCGGCACTGGGGAGTCTGCATCTGTGTCCTGATTTGAGCCCCTCAGTACCTGTTCGAGGCCAGATGATGGAGTTGGGATTTAGATATAACACGGAATAATTAAAGTAATAGCTGCTTGGATTGAAGATACAGATATTTAATGTTTTGGGATAAACAGGCAGTCTAGATGAAACAGTTTTTGCTTGTCTCTTCTGTCCTTAATTTCAATGAAATCTAAAATAACCAGCTCTATGAAGTCATTTCATTTCACTGATGGTTTTGGCAAAGTTTCTCTCCCACCGTGTTGCCAGGAAACATGGCAGAGTAAAATGACTGTTGGACTGTCACAGCTTTAGGCCTTATGACTCTGAGGGACGAATGCCAAGGCAATCAGCATGCCGGGGAAGTTGCACACTTTGCAAGCTCTGTGGTGTTACGTGACCTTGCAAAAGGGAAAACTCATGAGGTTAGAGGAGAAAAAGAAGACATGGAAGGAAGAAGCTACAGAGCAATTAATCCCACCATTTAATCTGCAGTGGACTACTACTGCCTGCATTTCATACAAGCAGATGTTACCTGAGTAGATAATCTGAAGACAGCAATACAAACAGGGAAATTAAATTATGATAGCACAATAACCCCTTGCTTCCCTACTAGGGATGTCATAGGAGACTCTGTAAACCTGCACACTACCTAACTTTGCACTTGCACTTGTCTTGCTGTGCTTTACCTTGTTTTATATCGTCTTATTTTGTCTTGCCCTGTCTTGTTTTATCATGACACTCCTGTCTGAGCTAGCTGAGAATAGTCCAATCCTAATTTTCCACCAGATTTTCCAGCCTGTATTAAATTTACCACTCATAGATGAATAATCTTTTATCCTTCTGCAACAAATTAATTGCAGGATGTTACAGAATGAGTGATGTGGGTACAAGTTCTGTGAGTCTCTGCTATATAAAATTCAATATAGCCTTTGCTGTTGGGGTAATCTCGGCAAAAAGGACAGAATGTGTGCACACAGCACAGGAATCTTTCAGGTCAGTACTGACAGCTGCATAGTTACATATTTTTCAAAAGACATAGAAAGGATTGTTCTGAAGTATTCCTGCTACCCTGGTTACTTTATAAACTGCCTTGGGTTCAACATATGGTGCATTTTTCCAAAATAAATGTAAATAACTGCTTCTGATTGCTTTCAGAACGCACCCAGCTCATCACTGTGATTCTACCATAAATATATATGTCAGTTATTAAAAAAGGAACCAAAAATCCACAGGCATGTGAATGTAATGTTCTCTTAACCTGGCTTTGTCGTCTACACATATGGTGGATGGGGTGGAACAGCTATGGTATAATTAAGATTCAGTCCTACAAATAAATGCATAAACTTAATCATCACTGTTTTGGGGAAGAGCTATACCGAGGTCTATACTATGACCGCAATTCACACCAGTTGTTGAGGTTGATTTAACTTTAAACTAGCTCATCTGGTACTGCCAGGAGAGCACGTATCCCAGTACAGCACATAGTATGGGTAAATTCCACAAATCTTACCTATCCTCCTTGTGGGTTTTGCATCTTGCACTGAATCCCTTCCTACATTTCTGGTAGTGTCCAGGCTAGTTTATTTAGAAATGGCTTGTGCCTACATGTGTATTTTGTAGACACAGTACAGAAAAATCCTCAGGCAGTAAGAACTATTTAATCCAATTAATCTTTTGCAATAGTGTAGCCATAAAAATGTGTTTACACATGGATATGGACCTCTCCTGGGGACAAACAGATTCCAGCAACTGGTATAGCTGAGGCAGTGGAGAACATGACTTCTTGTGCTGGAGGGAGCTCTATTCTGAGATACTTCAGACACTGTGGTTAGTCTCTACTTAGCACAAAGCTGTGTGTTGTGAATCTGCAGCCTTGGTTGAAATCAGCAGGAGCTGCATGTGTGTAGGGGAAGAATTTGGCCCATTAGGACCTAATATGGCACATCAAAGGAAGATAGAGCTGGCATCTTTTGGAGGACTTTCCTATATTCACATGCAACTGCGCACTGTGTGTGGCATTGAGCTGGGTATGAATTGATTGGAGCATAGACAGGAACCAGAGCAACTGCATCTAAGAGGAGGTCTGCAGACCACCCCCAGGATGCTGTAAGACCACCGGTTTCCTTCAGAAAAGGGAAGGAGGCTAGGGTAAATGGAGACTAAAGGCTCTTGCAACAGAAAGCAATTTATTGTTACCAATGGGAACTGTGGCTGGGGAGAAGGGCTGAGTGTAATTTTTCGTTCATACTTAGAACTAGCTCCTGAGACCTTACTGGGAAAAAAATCAGTTAAGCAAACTTGGTAAAGTGGTGAAAATGTGCAGCTCAGGCAGGATGGGGTCTCAGATTCTAGCCTTTTTAATTCAGTAGTAGTTATGTCCAATCATCTGAAGATCATATCTTGTTGTTATGATGAAAGGCACAAAGTGCAGTCTAATGTCATAGTTTATCCTTGGTTTATAATGTACAGGTGTCTGTAAACATGCATACTAGGCTATCTGATGACATGTATTTGTTTTGGGACTGGTTGCTCTCCTCATGGTCGCAGATAGCAGATTAAAGTTCCATATCTGACCCTAATAGGCTGTGTTTAAAAGATTCTGATACACTGCTTTCTACACTCTAAGGCTGTGTTCTGGTTTCTCCTTTCCTAATGTGTGTGGCCTATTCCATGCCCCTCATTACTCCTTAGATTCATCGTGCCAGACCCCTCTCATGCTGGCAGCAGCAGCATGTGCACTTCGGTGATTTATAATACTGGGCTCCTTGGGGAAGAGTGTGTTTCACTGGCAGTAAAAGGGGTTGTTGTGCAGGTGGAAACTTGTTTAAACAAATCTAAACTGAAGTTGTGATCAAATGGAGGTTGGTAGTTTAACATAAGCTCTGAGTGACCAGAAAACCTATGCTATTTTACACATCAGAAACCTGCCTGAGCTCTTCATTTCAGAGATTTCCATTTACTGGAAGGAAAAAGAAAGTATTATTGAAGAAAATCTGAAATGGAAATCAAATGTTCTTGTACATCAGATTGCGGGTGATGTGCATGGAGGAAAAAGCAAGAAGTTACTGGTGTCAGCCTGGTTAACAAATAAATTCATTATTTTTTCACAGCCCACTAAAGTCTTTAGTTTTACTTCTAACTTCCCAAAGCCAAATCTCAGATATAAAAACATCTCCCAAAATCATGTAATTCTGCAAAATAAGGTGGTAAGAGGGAAGGAAAAATAATGTACTGGTAGGGAGAGCTCAGAAGTTGCTGACTAAATATTCTTCTTTGAGTAATCCACTCCCCAGATAATGCTATTACGTATAAACTACATATGTGATTTTCTATTCAGACAGTTGAATGGAAAGGTTCAGAGTGCAAGTTTGGTTCAGACAATCATCCAGAAGTCTGAATGTTTATTGAAATTATCTGAACCTATCAAATCTCCAGTTTGAACTGGCAGTCTCCTGAAAACCAGCATTTCATGTGAGATTTCTGGCACTTACCTTTCAGGTGCTGGCCAGAAACATCATTTTTGTGGTGTTACAGTTCAGACTTTGATGGCAATTACAATTGTCAAAATAAAAACTCTCTCTCTACTTGTTCCAGGACTTAAAAAATATTTGGTTGCAGTTTGGGTCTGAAAGTGTGAAAAGGTTGAGGAGAAGGTTTTTAATTTCCTTTTTATTTTCTTTCCTCCCCACCCCCCCCATTCCTCTTGTCTCTTTTGAATTAGTTCTTCATTATCTCAGATGAAATGTCCCAGTAGTAAAATAATCCTAAATTTTGTTAGATCTGGTAGTTCTGGTGACTCTTTAGAACACCAGACCTATAAAGCAACTGTTACAGTAGTTTATTTCTTTGTCGTCAGCTCTGTCTGTTGAAAATTAAAACATTTTCCTCGTCTTGATGTGTGGCATATCTGACTGTGAAAGGCCTCACCATCTGTTTTAGGGCCTGTAGAACTTAGCAGGGAATGTGAACACCATTGTAAGAAACTCCCAGTGTTTGTTTTATTTAATTTCAGATACAAACTAACTTCATATAATCTCAATGCAGAGATATTTTTTTTAAATATAAACTGCTTTAGATTGAAAAACAGATTTCACGTGTTATCTTCTTAGGCTCCAGGAAAGATTTGACTAAGGAAATTTTTTCTTTCTACAGTACACAGGCAAAAGTCTGTGCTGTAAGACAAGACTGAGGTTTCCGTGATCTAACTTTAGCTGTTTAAAGCAGATATTTAGCTCAAGCTAATCATGGATGTTCCCTCTGCTGACTGTACCAAGAACCCACTCAGCACTATGCCTGTTGAAAGAGAAAGTCAGGCAGTTTGAATCCTAAAGTTTGATCCATCTGGGTGGTGGAAAGAAGAGGTGTGTTGTACCTCCACAAGGCTTCTTCTGCTCT
Organism: Nycticryphes semicollaris; assembly: GCA_013400055.1. Classification (NCBI taxonomy): domain Eukaryota; kingdom Metazoa; phylum Chordata; class Aves; order Charadriiformes; family Rostratulidae; genus Nycticryphes; species Nycticryphes semicollaris. The sequence goes on from VXBJ01006921.1 coordinate 451,020, forward strand.
CAGTAGTGTATTCCACCATTTGGAGTTTGGACAGTTTAGTCTTTAATGTTGAATCAGTGCAGTCAAAAAAGTCTCCAGAAATAAACTCAGTTAATTGATACAAGCTCAATTAATTTACAGGCTTATATTTATTGGTGCAGGAAGATATTTATGACAGTGAACATGCTTTCTCCCTCATATAGGAGACTGTCAAAATAACTTCTGGGGTTATTTATGGTTAATTACGTCTTAGAGTTGCTATCTGAGACAGGAGAACCTTCTGGGTCTTTCTAAAGGGTTGAAGCCATATTTACCCTTATTAAGCTTTTTTTTTAAAAAAAAGCTATTAAAATGTTATCAAATTAAAAGCTACAGAAAAGCTCCAGAATTCATACGTGCAGTATCTTCAAACACATACGTTGTCATGTAAAAACTTGCTTCTACTTCAAGCTTTCTTTTAGTATGTATTTGTTTATCTTGGTTTATCACAGTTAGCATCTCTTTGTATTTCTAATCTTACTGGGAAAATGCCTGTACCAACAAACTCAGATAGGAAGAAATCTGTGTTTCAGTTTATGTCTCTTTCCTATAGAGCCTGCAGATTTCTTCACCAGTTAAACTGTGACAGGTAAAATTTTGCATCCTGCTTAACAATCTTCACTTCCAATCCCATGACTTTAATATTTTTTAAAGTGAGTTCTGACACAGTGTTCTGTTAACTTTCACAACTTAGCCACAAACCTGGCTGCTGACTATTCTGGCTTATGAAACCAACTGTGAAACTTAAATCTTTAAACAATTATTGAAGTCTTGGGATATAGTGATTCCACATCAGTTAAACTAATTACTTACAAGACATATCACCAGACTTGGCTGCTAGTAAGAATTTCTGCAGTAATGTACAATTTTTCATATATAGAACTGAAGAGAATTATTCATCCTTTATCTCTGACTGCAAATTTGCTTGCAAGTTTCTGCAAAGCTACTTACCTTTAGTCTAACCACTGAGCTCTATTTGGCACTCCTGGAAACCCCAAAGTCTCCTTTCTTTGTGCAGTCTCTGGTGCACTATTACCTTGAAGTTAAACCTTCTTCCTTAAAGCAAACTTCAGATTTGAAAGCACTGGCTCCCAAAAGAAGCTGCATAAGTGTCTCAGAGATTAGGACTCATTTGTAAAATAAAAAGAATATAAGCGGGCCATAAACATAATACCTACAATGGTTTTGAGTGTTGCTTTGAGCTTAACAGTTCATCAGTTACTGATTATATAGGATGAAAAAAGGACAAATAGTCTAAACATCATATGCTAGGGGCTGTTTTCTGAGTATATTGACAGCAATTGTGACTGTCCCCAAAATCAACAGGACATTAGTGAGTTCTGTCTTACCTTCAGTGCATAGAATGCCACTGTGCAAATAACAAAATTAATATTTTGTTAAATGTTCCAAAATTTTAATACGGTATATGTACGGATACAGTAGCAGACAGCACCTAATAAGACATATAGCACAGTCCTCGGCATAACTACATTTTCTGGAGGTTTGAGGGTTCTACAAAGATACATGCTTCAAGAAGAAAAAATCCAACAATCCTGAAATACTGATTCTTCCTGGAATTCCTTAGAAATCAGCAGTCTTCAAAAGTATTCATATTTCATGATGCTGTGGTAATTAAGGCTTTTCTGAAGGGAGCCTACAGTAGAGCTGAAGAGGGACTCTGTCAGAAAGTGGAGTGACAGGACAAGGGGGAACGGCTTTAAATTGAAAGAGGGGAGATTTAGATTAGATTAGATACTAGAAAGAAATTCTTCACTGTGAGGGTGATGGGACACTGGAACAGGTTGCCCAGGGAAGTTGTGTATGCTCCATCCCTGGAAGTGTTTAAGGCCAGGCTGGATGGGGCTTTGAGCAACCTGGTCTGGTGGGAGGTGTCTCTACCCAAGCCAGGGGGCTTGGAACTTAATGATCTTTAGGGTCCCTTACAATTCTAACCATTCTATCATTCTATGATTCTCAAAATTATATTGGAAAACTAGCATTCTGGGCATAAGATCATTGACCTTTCCTTCCTTTCCTGGCCTGTGAAACCTACAATTTATAGAATACACAGTATAGGAAACTATTTTTTATAGCTGTGGGTATCTTGTATTTTTTTTTTTTAAAGAGTGCTGTCAACATCCTATCAGCATCATAATACATTGTCTGGGGCCAAAAATTAACAATCCATTTGTCTTTTTCTTGTAGACAGGAAAATGTCTCTGCAAGTTGAACGATACAGCAGCTGGTCAATATTCTGTCAGTCCTTACTCAGGAGAACATCAATAGAAGCTTTCTAGAGCTAGTAGGGGTTAAAAGTATGAGGACCTCAGGTTCTGGCAATCCAGACATTATTTCCTAAGTAAAATCTGAATATGGGATTCAGAATTTGTTTTAAGATTGTTTAATGCTGAGGCATTGTTTTAATTTTCCACACATGTAGAATTTGGCAGGAAGTAGTGAACGTGCTTTGTTTGACATCTGTTGACCTCATTTAATAATTGTTATTAATTCTTCTATTGCAACTTCATTAGAATCATACTACTTTCGTGGGTCCATATGGGTGCCCTCTGGTGGCTGGATTAACACCTCACTGTTTGCCGATAATCTGTGCTTTATCGCCCTATTCATACAAATCAACCTTAATTTTACCTAAAGACTCCAACCATAGATGATACAATTTCTGAAAAAAAAAGGCTACTAAAATAAACCTGAGGCTGAAGGAAAAGTACTTGTTGTAAGCAGATTATTAAGGAACAATTATTCAGGTGCTTAACCAAACTGAAAGTCAAAATCAAACATTTTGAGATCATGCAAAACAGAAAACAAGAAATTAGTTTGGCTTCTTTTGGAAATCTTGAGAACAGCCTTGATCCTTCATATTCTGCTATTTCTGTTTTGAAGCCAAAACAAGGAATTGCAGGGAAAACAAAACAAAACAAAACAAAACAAA
>VXBJ01006921.1:454017-503652 GCA_013400055.1 Nycticryphes semicollaris
CAAAACCCCCCCCCCCCCCCCCACAAACCCCAAAAAAACCAAAAAAAAAAAAAAAAAAAAAAAAAAAAAAAAAAAACCAGAGAGAGAGAACTAGGAAATTGAACAACAAAATAAATTAATTTGGAGGAAAAGTGAGTTCTTATTTTATTCAAAACTAGCTTGGCTTTTATCAAAAATTAATTTCTCCTTCCATAAAAGAATTCTGTATCTAAGATAAGTATTTTAGTATTTTTCTCTTCATGTGACTGTGTGATATGATTGCACATGGGCAACTATTTATATTTCCAAACAACATTTAAACTGATACAATACATGGTATACATCCAAAGTGAAAACTAAGTTGGGAAACTAAGCGGTCAGACATTTAGGAGTGTGATGTTGATCAAAACAGTCAAGTTTTAAAAGAAACAAAAGAAAGACAAATTAGGATAAACACATTCCTTTCTCCCCTGGGGACAAAAACAAGTGCTGATTTATGAACTATCACAGAGATGGACTTGAATTTGTTTTTTTACAGAATTGCTATCTGAAAAACAGATGAGACAAGACAAGACGAGTTGAGATGGAGAGGAGAGGAGAGGAGAGGAGAGGAGAGGAGAGGAGAGGAGAATATNAGAAGAGGAGAGGAGAGGAGAGAAGAATATATCTGATGCAACAGTGATCAATGACTAGTGGGAAGAGTGATCAGCCACCACAGAGCCTTCACAACATACCTAAAATAACCATTGTTCTTGAAACCAGGCAAAATACTTCACCTGTGACAAGAGTTTGCATAACAAAGGTGACTATATAGACTTTTAGGGAAATGAAATGCAAAACACCCTGGCATCTCACTTCTCTGCTCACATGTTTTTCAGGGAAATGGGATGACTGAGCTTTGAAGATCCCTCTCTTCGTCTGAGAAGGAAATGCGCTTCTCTGAAGCATATAAAAGGAGAGAGACTTAGCTTACCTCTTCCAGTTTCAGTAGTTCATGGTTATATTGCTAATGGTTCCTGTCCAAATCCTTATTTGTCAGCTGTTAGGAGCACTGTCATACTATTTTTCCTATTTCAAGATAGACATTACACCATCTCCTTACTAATGTAATGGAAATTTTACCCTTTGATGGTACGACCAAGTTGTATAGTTAAATATCTGCCAGGCAACTTTAGGAATTACTTTATAATCCTATCTCAATGTTACACTTATTTAGACTTTCTGCATTAAATAATGGTGTTTTCCAATGCTTTTGCAGTAAAAGTCTGTCTGTCTATTCATCTTACGGTTTTAGTTTCTCACTCGCTCACAACTTCTGACTGGAGTTCATGAAGCCTCTGATAGTTCTTGCAGTGTTAAATCTCTGCTTGAGGTCAGAGACAGGAAAGCAGGAATGACAGGAACTTTAGGAATAAAGAGCAGTGTTCACATAGTTATAGCCACCTTGGCGGAAAGACTGTCTATAAGAGACAGACTTTAGGATGTTCTTTAAATCTCTAATCCTGGTCTGTATCAGCAGCTTTGCCCCAGACCCTTGAGGCTGATTAGTGTGTGTCCCTGTACTGCAGTTTAAATTTTTATGAAGTCAGAAAGTGATTAAAAATTAGAATCAAAGACTAATTGAGCTTTGGATCTGATGACCACCAGAATATCTGAGGCACTCATGCTGTCTCTGACACCTGGAAGGTGGCAGATGTATGCTGTTCCAGCTGAATATTTTGCCTTACTCAGTTACAGATGAAGCCTCTAATGAGGTTGCAAACATACAGATCACTGAGACCTCTCCTCCTTCTCCCCTCAGGAGGAAGGGATGCAACCTTCTCAGAGCCCGGAGGAGAAAGAGACTTATTTTTTGATGAATCAGTCTAACTACACTGCCTTAGAAAGACTTGAGTAGAACCTCCAAGCAACAAGAATATTAGTTACATTCAGTGTTACTGAAGCTAAGGTTATTATTACTTTCAACTGGGCTGCTTCATTTGGAGGCATACTACGTGCTGGTGTTAGCACCAGTGGGAATAACATTTAAGGCTGCATGTCAACATACTGCAGGTCAGACGAACCATCCTCTCCAGCTACAATGCATCAAAAGAAGAATAATCAGAATGTATTCCATTAAGACTTCTGCCTTTGAGTTCTGAAAATGCACTCTGAGGACTCAGAAAGAAACAGTTGGAGCCGTTTCTCCCTCTGGGTCATGAAGGAATCTCAAGGTTCACTGTGGCAAAACAGTAGAGGCCCAGTTAATAAAGCAGGGAGAGCTTTCTTGTGGCCACAGCCATGAGCAGACATCTTTTAGAGTCACTACTGCTATCTTCATGTTCTGGTTTGCCTGATTTGTGGCAATGTAGAAGGTGTTTGTTCATATCACACTTTGGAGCTGGGTAGTTTGCACTTTCTCAACTACTTTCTGTACTTTGAGTTATTATTCACCTTCAGTATTTAAGACTTTTCTTCCTTTTTTCTGCTTTCTCACCCTTTTTCTTCATATGCTTCTTTTCAGCACCAGTTTCTTGACAGTAAAAAAAAAATATGTGTAAATGAGAGAAAGTTATTTTTCTTGTGTGAAGAAGGAAAAAACAGCTGGAAACATTTCATCAAAGGACAAAAACTGTATAAGGCATTTAGAAGGAAATATATTTTGTTTCTTGCAAATTTGCCCTATATTTTTTAGGAAATCTACCTAGTAGTTATTTTAACAGTTTATACATAAATATATGTTTTAATCATAATTCATAAAATAAATCTCATAATTATGATTGCTAGGAAAATAAAATACAGTGATTTTTACCTTTGTTTCCCTTGGAAAGTGTTGGTGTTCTGGTGCACTGAAGGAAGCACACAAGATTTATCTGAGACTCATATGTTCTCACACAAGAGTAATTCTCCTGAAGTTTAAAACAGAAGAAATAATCTGGAAGTATCTACACACATACCTTCACACTGGTCTAGCCCGGATTTGTAGATAGTTCAAAACAGAAAATTCTTGTGACTCTTTCTAGAGGTGAGATTAGAAAAAAAAATATTCCAATATCAAGATGAATGCCTAGAATTATGGACTTTTATTTAGAATCTTTATCTTTTTTGGATGTCTTGTTTCTTAAGCAGTACCAATGATTGGTTTCTCTTATATTTTCATTGCACTAGTGGCAAATTTAGAAAACGGAAAACTCACCTTTCTGGTGTTCCAGAAGAAGAAATGACAGGTGAGCATATTTTGATGCCCAAATTAATGTGGTTGAACTCATTGTAGCTGTGCTGACCTATGGTTTTCCCAAAAGTTCCACCTCTGATTGGGAAACATCATCTTTATTGTTCTTGGTGCTTTATATTCCAAATTAAAGAGTTATTTCTGACAAAAGCAATTGCCTCACCAATTGCTCCTCCAAAAAAATACACTTTGAAAGGACTTGTAGTGTATTTTGTAACAATACTGTTTAAACAAATCACTTTTGTGTTTATAGGAATGTGGAAATTGAGAACAAAAAACCTAAATTATCCATCTTGCTATCCTAGAAAAATGTCAGGTTTTGAGTCTCACACATCATCAAATCAATGGCACTAGCTGTCTCTTGAGTTCCAGGAGTTTTACAAGTCCAGAGATATGTTATGATTTTCTGTGCAAAGAGATTGGAAAGTTAAACACAGGAAAACTTCTTAGAATAACCAGAGGATCAGTATCATCAATATTTTTCAGTGTCATGTCTCCTGCCCCTTAGTGCCTTTTTTTATGGCTGAAAAACGGCAGCCATGAAACACTATTTTATTTCATGTATTTAGAACAGAACTCCTTTCAGCCTAGAAATACAGAGTGATTTTAAAATGCACGTAAAATGGGGGAAAATGACTTAATGCATCTTTTACAAGGACCATGCTAATATCTTAATTTCAACCAAAAGACACAGGCTGAGAAGTTAAATGATATTGTTTAAAAGAAACAAACAAACAAGAAGACTTAATCCCCCTAAGTCTTCCTAGATGTAAAAATTCTACCCATGTTAACAGTGTTTCTCCAAACAGAGATACTCATATGAATCCATGTTTATTTGAAGTGCCGGTGTCTCACAGTCTCTGTGCTTTAGTTCTAATGGAAAACTTGACAATAAGCACCTGACTATGTGATGGGTTGTTACATATTTACCCTCAGAATAAGCATCTGAGTTAAATATGTTCTCTCTTAATCGCAGTTAGCCTGGTCCTGTGATTCACAGTGGAGGGTTGCTCATTCTGCTCTTCAGGAAAACAGGTGATGAGCGAACTCCTTTTTTTCCAGGCATTCAGAACATTATGTTCTGAATTTGTACAGATGCTTTTGAAGAGATAGAGCTGCATTCTTAATTGCTAGTCCTTATTAACCCAGAATGTGCTGGCTTTACTTATACTAGTAAGTAGAACAATGCCAAGGAACATTGCTAAGACCTGGAACTCAACTGTCAGCACTGTTAGACTGGTTGCTGGTGACCTTTTCACTTGGACCCACCAATACTCCTTCTGTCAAACAACCCTCATTACAGTGCAGTGGTTAACTTGGGCCAAGGGTCACACTAAATGGGTAGTTTGGATGGAGCTGACATGTTTTGGAGAGCAAAGGAGTTTCATGATGTGCACATTATCAGACTACACCAGTAGACCTTGACCTAGAGAATAGCCTCTGGGACCTCTGGGACAGCAATTTACAAGCAAAGATGTGCTACTAATTCCAGTTACTGACTCGCAGTAAAACTAGTAAAGCTGCTAGTCAGTAACACAGGCATCATGATTGCACCCAAGAAGCAGAGCACATGGATGGGAGTGGATGTTAGCTTGCCACATGATGGGTTTTCCCAGCCACCTCTGCATTTGCGATCTCTGACTCGCTTATGCTTCTGTCCTTATAGTAGTAACTTCATTCTTTTCAGAAGTACTTGTGGTCATAGAGTTCCCTGAAGAGATCTCCCCAAACTGGTTGAAACAGAGAAAAGATTTCCATCTTCATTCCCTCTTGAAATTGGTGAGCGACGTCCCCTTCTTGATGGTCCTCCCATCCTGAGAACAATGTTCCTAAAACAAATATGGCATCATAAGTCATGCGAAGCTCACATGGTCATGGACTGCGTAAGGTACCTTGGACATCACACTAACAGGGATATTTGTCACCCAAGTAATGTCTTGGATATTCTTCTCCTTGTCTTGGTATCAATTATCTCTTCAGTATTTGAAGCACTCTCTACTCAAGACGTTAGCAAGTGCATTGAAGCACAGTAGAACCAGGTTATTCCAGAAACCAGTTTAGGTGTATCTTCTTGTCCGTCATATGGTGTAGAGTTCAGCAGTTTACTAAGCCTCTTAAGCTAGCGTCTAATTGTTCATAATCAGTGGAGAGAGATCAGGTTGAGAGAGCTAGGGTTGTTCAGCCTGGAAAAGAGAAGGCTCAGAGAGATCTTATTGTGGCCTTTCAGTACTTAAATGGGGCTTACAAGAAAGACAGTGAAAGACTAGTGACAGGACAAAGGGCAATGGTTTTAAACTGAAAGAAGGTAGATATAGATTGGAAATAAGGAAGAACTTTTTTATGATGAAGGTAGCAAGACACTGGAATAGATTGCCCAGAGAAGTTGTAGATGCCCTATCATTAGAAATGTTAAAAGGTCAGGTTGGACAGGGCTTCTAGCAACCAAATGAAGTGAAATATTTCCCTGCCTCTGTCAGGGGGCTGGAATAAGTAATCTTTAAAGGTCCCTTTTGACCAAAGCCATTTTGTGATTCTGTGATTCTAAGCACCTCTGGAAACCCGTTCAGCCCATCCTCTGGAAGCATCCACCTTTCTTTACTGACTACAAATGTAACTTATGGCTTAGTTAAAATATTTGGAAGAATATTTATTATTGTGAGGAGAATTGCCCCTCCTTACCAGTGCTGCCTGGAATGAATTTATAAATTACAATTAGCAGACATTTTCTTTGCAATTATAAAAGATAGTACTGTTACATTTAAAAAATCTATTAGTGAATTATGTTTAATTTACTAGCATATTTACTAGAAATAGGTAAACAATTAGATAATTTGACCAAACATATATTCCATGCACAGTTACTCCATATTTCAAAAATGTTGCGGTCTGTGCCAAGAACAGACATGTTGCTTCGACACTGAAGGAATCATTGTTTCCATCAGAGTCATTTCTGTCCACTTTTACTTTGCTGAAAGACTCTTCCTGCATAAAGTGTGACACTGTACATATGAATGGAATCATTTACTGCTTCACTTAAATGTAGATACATCAGGAAAAGAGCAAAGTAACTTTATTTCAGCTTGAAATGGCATCATAAAACTGGAGTTTGCTTCTTAAAAGAACAGGATATGTAAGAAAGGATTATTGGTTTAAAATGTTTTAAGTCATTCAATCACAGCCGGATCATCACTGGTTAGAAAAAACAGAAGCATATATCATCAAAAGAGTTTTTCAAATATCTTAAATCCATTGGTTTTTATGCTAAAAAAAAAAAAAATACAATAGTCAGGCACCCCTTGCCTAACAGTTTTGGAAAGAAGTAAATATGGACTTATTTTTGGATTGGATTTGCAAAAGACATTTAGGTAAATAGATAAGAATAATCACCCTCACAAAGACATCACAGTAGGATTATTCAAAAGATCATCTTCTATAGCCATTCCTGCTAAATCCTGGTAATTACTTGTAAATTGTTGTACTGACCTCACATATGTAATACTTCTGGACATTGGATGCTTCCACATTCCTGACTACTGCAGCACAAAGACCAAAGAACAAGAGTTTGTTTCACTGCTACCCATTATGGCTGTAGCAGGATGTGTCCATACCATGTCTTTACCAGCAATGTAGTTCATGCTAGTTACTGATGCCAGTCACACACTATGAGCGCACGGAGAGTTAAATACTGAAGACCAGGAATGTACATTACACATGGATATTCTCAATAGTGCATCTGGGAATGACTTTGAATTAAGTTTCACCAGGAGGGTAACTACTTCAAGTGCCTCAGGTGTGCATTTTAGTGTGTATCATAAGACAGCAGTTGACAAGACAAATTTGCATCTAAGAAGAAACCATTCAGTTCACCAGAAAATTAATATAAATCCATCCATTGCATACTATATTTAAAGAAATGAGTATTCTAAAACAGGGTCATGGCCCAGTTTTTACCCCTAGTCAATTTTCAGACTAGAATTCCTACCTGTAGTACATGGCACCTGTTTCCAAAGAGTCAAATTTAGGGATTATTGAAAGTTAGAGCTGGAATGGAGCTATGAATCATTTAGACCATTTTCCCAGCCTTACCCCCATGTAATGGCAATTAACAAGTTTTCTGGACTTTCAACAATTCTGTTAGTTAAACTTTTACTAGACCTTAAATATTCTTTTTGTTTTGAAGTTATTCTGTTACCTAATTATAATTACCTCTTTTCTAAATTGCCAATTTGTTCATATTCTGTGTATGACAGATATAGAAAAAAGCTCATAGTCTTTGTCTTTCTAGGACTTTTATGTATCTTATCATGTCACCAGTTCATGTCCCACTCCACTCAACTTTAATCTCCCCTTTTTAAAAAGCAGTTCCTTTTGCATTTCCACAGAGGTCATGTTTTCTTAATCTCTTGGTTTTTTGCTCACCTTTGGACTCATTCCAGTATGTCTACATGTTTCTTTAAATGCAGTGCTGAAACTGGGCAGAGTATCCCATCTGAGGTTTTCCTGGTGCTGAGCAGAATGGAATAATTATCTCCTCTGTCTCAGAGGCAACACTCCTGTTATCACACCCCCAAATGAGAGTTGTCTTTTTTTGCAATAGCATCAAAAAGCAATGGTTAGGTTTTGTGCTTTCCTATAGTCCCTACAGGCTTTTCCACACCAATCCTTTCTGGCTAGTTTGTGCAGCTGATTTTGCTTTCTTATGTGATCCACAGTTTGCAGAGTGAGAGTATACATTTCCTGCAGCTTGATGATAATGGTAGAGGCTTGTTGATAAACAGAATCTTTTGCACTGATGTTTTTTCAAGACAATGTATATGCTGGCATTCATGCAGATAATTGTTTGATGATTTAATGCAAATTTTGTAATTGTCTTTCAAAATAGGTTACATTCACTTTGGAATAACTTTGAGAGAATGAAGCTAACACAGACATGCATCTGTGCCATAAAATTGAGGATTTGTTGCATATGCTTTGCACTGTCTATTTATGTGTGTAGCTTCTAATGTTTGATGGTTGATGCCATTTTTGGAGCAATAACCCTCACTTCTCTCTCTCACCACCACACCTCATTGGGGCACAGTGGGGACGAAATGAGATGAGAAAGCTTGTGGATCAAAAGCCAGGGGTACTTACCAATTGCCACTGCATGCAAACGAGACTGGACATGGAGGGAGGGGAAATTATTGCCAATTAAAATAGACTTGAGTAGTGAGGATTAAAAAGACAAACACTAAAATCAACACTTTTCCTCCTCCTATACTAGGCTTAATTTCTGTCTATCAGTCCAGGCTCCTTTACACTCCCTCCAGCAACACAGGGAAGACAGAGTATGGCCATCGTGGTTAATTCATAACCATTTTTCTCTGCTGCTCCCTTCTCCTCACACTTTCCTTCTGCTCCAGCTTGGTTCCTTCTCCCTGGCTACAGTCCTTCATGACAAACCTTCTTCTGGTACGTATCCTCTTTGGGTTGCAGTCCTTCAGGATAAGCCTGCTTCCCAGAGCATGAGGTCTCCACAGGCTACAGAGAATAGCTGCTCTAGCTCTTGGAGGACCTCCTACTTTTCCTTCTCTGACCTTAGCATTCCCTCTCTTGCTTTCTTCCCTCTTCCTGTCTCTGTCTTGTGTTATTTGCCCTTTCCTGAATGTGTTTCACAACAGCACTATCAACTCCCCAGGGGCACTACCACTCCAGAGACTGGTTGAGCTTTGGCACAGTGGGTCAGCTGCAGAGGTGACTGAAACCAGCTGAAACTGACTGGAACCAGATGGAACTGGCTGGAACCAGATGGAAATGTCTGTGACCAGCTCAGGGCAGACCCTGGCCTCTCCCTGCAGAGGCCTCTCCTGCAGTCCCACCACCATCAAAATCTCACCACTTAAACCCAAATATCCATTCGCTAATTAAATGTTGACTCTCACTCAGAAATCTGTCTGGGGGCACAGAATTTTGACATTATCCAACCCTTTCTACAGCAGCATCACAATAGCTGCGCAAAGACCCTTCATAAACTTCTGCCAAGATCACAGGAGGTAGCAAAGAAAAGCTTGAGGAAAGTTAGAAGAAAATGAAGTCTTTGTTTTCAGAAAAGGCATCAAGCATCAGTAGGTACAAGCCCATTTCAGCTTTGAATATTTAAAAAAATCAGATACAACCAGTGTAATAAAACTACAAGATAATAGCCATTTCAAATCAGAACAGAAGACAGCTAGTTTTACTGCAATAGCAATTTTAGGGCCAGAATGTCATACATGTTATCAGTCTGAGCAACATGTTACACAAATAATTCTAGAATGTTGATATTGTGAGAGTATCACTTGCAGTAAAGAAGACTACCAGAATCTAATCCACATACATTTTCTTAGTAAGCACTTCTCTGGGATTTGTATTTATTTCTATTCTAAAAACAAAGCGTGTTTACAGATGTTATTGTCCTAATTTATTGTGTCTTTACAAAGAGAACTTTTCCAGGTTACAAAAATTATGTCGTTTTCATTTACATTAAAATATAGTTCTTCTAAGGTCATTAAGTGAATTATATTACTTGAAGTAAAGCGTACTCAAGGATCTACACATAAATAAAACCAGGTACATTACAAGCACTGTTGTGATATTTATCACTGATGGAGCTTATGATTGCAGAACTATATAAAAATCTTTAGGGGTTACCTTAGCTTAATGGTGTTCTTCCCTTTCACTCACCATCCATTTCTTATTGCAAACATCTGCTTGGAAATAAAAAGGGTTTTATATTTCCCTGGGACATACTTGGCTCTACAGGAACATTGCTCATTTTATTTAAGAAATACTTAAGTTTAATCAAGGTTTTAATTCCAGAAATATTACAGCCACTCATCTTGAATGACTTGCGACTCTAATCTATATATTTTAAAATGTCATTAATGAAAAAGAATAACGCAATAGCTATTGTTGGATTACGTAGCAGGAAAACGAACTTCTTTGCTTTCTCTCTTGATTAGTGCTCTGGCATTTATTCAGTGGCTTGGCCTTGCTCATTTTAGCCTTGGTGCAATAATAATAACAAATGAACCCTATTACTCTTACTGTTTGCTTACTTCTGTTCTGATGGTAGGTACTCTCCAGTTCATCTTGTAAATTACAGCTAATATAAGGGAGAAATATCTCTGTATGAATAAAAGAAAACAAGCTCCTTATAAACTTTACAAGAAACATTCTTTGTGAAATAAATCTAAGGGGTTTGGGGAGAAGAAAATGATGTGTTTTGCACTCACGCTGATGAATGCAAAAATTATATACCGTATTTTACTTACTAATATGAACTAGTAAAAATCATGGCATGCTGTTTTACAGGCAGTAAAATACTTTTTCCAGATGTGGCTTCATAATTCTCCAAAGACTATCACAGTTATCATAAGATTTATGGAGGATAATTTATTAATCACATTTTTTTTAACTTTGGAAATCTGTTTAGTAAGATGAAAGAGAGCTTTAAAATAAGTCATTTTAGCCAAATGTGGATGGCATTATGATATCACGTTACTCCTTTTGTTCAAATTATTTTTAATGACTTTATTTGTTTTATAGCCTCCACAAGTCAGTACCAACTTGGTGGTAATGATATATCCGGCAAAATGCTAACATTTTGAAAACCATGAAGAAAACTTTTTCTAACTTACTAAATTAACTGAACTGTGCTATACTATTGTTATAGCTTATTTAGGGATATGTAAGCTACTTAAATTTATTTTTATAAGATCTGAAGGAGACAAAGCTTATAAAAACTATGCCTCACGTCTTTAACCCAGCTTCCTTAATGAAAGTTTATAAGTGGATCACATGCATAAAACACTGCAAGAACCAAATGATGATTTAAAATCTATATTTTACAAGAAGTTTATATTGTTGAAGCAATTTCATTAGATCTGGAGTGAATATTAAAGCTATGATAGATCTAACCCTGGAAGCTATTTCATGAACAGATGGCCTGATCCAAAATGTAGCATGGTTAGGGAAAATCATTTTCTTAACCTTTATAACCTTTGGGCCATACCCAGAACTCCTGGATAATTGATCTCAACACCTGGGCTACAGTTCTATGCCAGATCAATTTCTTCTTCACTACCTCCAGCTGAGCCACATGAATGGTGGAAAATACAGACAGTATGTATGTTAGATTTGTGAATGACATCCCAGTCCACAAGGGCTCAAGTTCAGTTGCCTACAAATAGGCATCTAGAGCCCACTGATTTGCCTTGGTGTCCTGCTAGGCCTCCAGCTGCTGAACCGGAACAATTCAGTTCCACAAAGAGCTTGTATCACATCCAGCCCTGTCCAGTTGTCTTAAGGTATTTTAGGGCCTTTTAAATGACGCTAGAGATTTAGGCAAGTGAGTCGAGCTTTAGCTCTCCATTGGCCCTAATGGGATCTCAGATACTAGCATGTGTGTAGACACCCACTTCCTGACATCTAAATGCCTCTTACGTTGAATCATGCCCTGAGTGGTGATGGAGCCATGAAGGAGACACGAAGACCATTTGATACTCAATTGACATTTGTCTTACTCAATGCAACAGAAAGAAAACAAAAGTTTTAAATAGATTAGGGTTACTGGGTGAAGTTCAAGAGAATACTGTCACAAAAGATTGGCATGTTGGAAGACTCTGCTGGAGGAGATGGTAAGAATTACATCAGCTTCTGTTATGTGATATGATTCAACACCTGATATACAGGTTTGCAAATTGATGTTCTTAGGTAGAAATTACTTTCAGAACTATTTTTCATCTATATAATATGACACAACCCAAGCTTTATCTTTGTGAGGTGAGCACTATGACACTTACCAATGACTTCACCACTTCACAACGGACTTTATGCAAACAAAGTGGAAATTAAGCATGCACCTGCTTGTTAAAGATTCTCACACAGACTTTAGAACTCCAAATATTTCACCTTTTGTTAAGCACTGCCTAAAGCAGAGCCCCTTAGCTCTGCTTCTCATGGAATAGTTCTCATAATTTTATGATCTGTGGACCAAATTGGTTAAATAATTTTGCAGCTTACTTTGTGTATTATGTAAGAAGATGCTTGTAATAAAGCACTCTCAAGAGCATCAGAACTTGCCTCCTTTATTCTTCCAAACACATGTATGAATGGGTTAGGAGAGATGATATGGCATTCATTTGGAATTGAGGCTTACAAAATAAGTGAAGGAACTTTTCACCCAAAGTGCTGTTAATGTTCTTGCTCAACTCTATGACATTAATTTGAAAATCCTATCTGAGTAAGGTGAGTGGGTTTTGTATGTGCCATTGCAGAAATAAGTTATCAAGATGAGTTTTTCTGATATAAGTCTTGGTAGAGATTACACATCCTGCATAAGAATATAAGTAGATACCTGTATGTGTGCATATGCATGCACAGATTTTGAGGTAAGCTAAAGTTAAGGAAATTCAGCCACACAACTGATTTATGTACTCAAATTTGGAGGAAGTCTACACGCTATTACAGTCCTGAAAATATTGAAGGTGTCTTGCCTAACTGTAGCCTACGTTACAGATGTTTACATCCAAGGTAGTCAATCATGTCTGTCTTTGTGTTCAATGGAGAAAAATAAACATTTTCTGGGAGTAATTCATCTGGACCATTTCAGATGTGGTTTAGAATGGGAATGATTTTTTTCCCTGAAAGAGCCTGTTTTTCTTTATTGATTACCTAGGGCCTGGAAAACTAGTTCAGACTTAGACATCTACTTTGTAGATATCTAAATTTGAGCAAATGAATCCCATATTCTGTGTTAAAATGATTTCCTACTGATACTGAGAATTCCAGATGTTCACAATTTCACCATATCAAGGTTTTAGTCAGGCTCACAAAAGCAAATAATCTGCATTAGGAGAACTCATCTTTTTAAATGAAATGTTTTGTGTTCATGCTATTATTTCCGTTTTTTTTTCCTTATCCTTACCAAGTTAATTTCCTTTAAAACAGTAAATAAACATAAACCATTTTTGCAATTTTTAAAATTCTTTTTGCAGAATTTAAAAATATTTTTATGATTTTGGGAAGTTCTGACAATTTCTTTTTCTCACATCACTAGAAAGACTAGTGTGATACCTGAAATAAAAGGACATCAGTATGCTGTTTTAATCTTTCATATGGATTTATTTATTATTTCCAAGTGATACAGAAAGAGATGGAAGGCCTTTCACAGAAAGAGATGGTACTGACTTGTGGAGGCTATAAAACAAATAAAGTCATTAAAACAGCAAGTACACAAAACTCTATATACTCTCCTCAGTGTTGATACAAACACTATGGGAAATATAAATTTTGGAGTCCTCTACAAAAAGTAGGATTTTATTTTTCTGACTCTTAACTAAACTTTTCTTTGACAAATAGCTCAATAATTAATATTCACTAGTAGAAGAAAGATTGTACTATGAAAATACATCTTTATCTTAAGAGTGGGAGTATTTCTCAGATGATTCAAATTGTGATCAGACTATAATAATTCAGGCCCCACAAATTTTCAGAAACATTAAATATCACAACTTTACTACTTATATATGGTTCCTGTTTTATAATTTCTTTTATGCTACTCTGAGGACTAGAGAAACTTTTTTTCAAATGATTTCTGGCATATTCACATATTATATGACTCAACAATGAGAGAAGAGAGAAACAATTAAAGATCACCATACCCTCATTAAAAAAAAAGAATTGTGAGAGCTGGGAATCCTGTGCCATTCTCTAAGAAACTATAAAAGGCTTACACACCACTGTGCCCTATCAAAAAGATGCTAAATAAAACCCTAACTTTGACACTGGTGTTCAACAGGTTGGCCTTCATAAACCTAAAAAGCCCCCAGTTATTTCATTTAGAATTCATTGCCAGAGAAGGTCTTCAAGACTAATCTCACTGAACTTTACCACACAAAAGGAAAAGTCTACTCTCCATTAGGGAACTTTTTCCCCTTCAAGAAACAATAGGAAAAAAAAAAAGGGCATTTCCAGAGTATGACTCACCTACTAGTGAATAACTTTCTGAAAGTGCCCTTTTCTCCCTGCATACCACCAAGAAAGCCTAGAAAATGTTTGTGTGTCTCTGATTTTCATGCACAATGGATCAGACTTATTAGATATTTTAGGGGTTTCTTTTGCAATGATTCATCTCTATTTTTTAGTTACTCATTTCCTGGTAATTTAACAGAACTGAATTGCTGAGACTGAATTTTGCATTTAGAATGCTACTAACCTTCCACTAAGAAGACACTAATATTATTGTGCTTCGTATATGGAGGCAAGCACAATAATAGCTATTAAAAAAAAAAAAAAAAGGTTTGTGCATAACACTAATCAGGTATTTATGTTATTTGCCAAATTGCTGCCAAAAAGTACATTATGGAAAAGTACAGAGCTTGATGTAAAAAAGTTACACTATTAACAAGCAAGGGACAATCATAAAGTCTTGCTCTGCCAGATCTGTCCTATAACGTATATAAAATCTGAACTGAACTTTAAACTACTTTTTCCATCTTGTTAACTAAATGTGTAAATTAAGAACTGGTTGGCTATTAAACAAAACATCCATGGATGAAGACACCTTGTCTAACAAAAGAATGATTGTAGCCCAGTTTAAATTATTTTGGAACTATCCCAGGTTGAAGAGAATTCACAACTCTCGCACGACCGAGAAAAGGCAGGCATTCTTTTAACAACCATGTTGGAACATGATCAAGCAAATTCTGCACTATCTCAAAAATGCCTGACAAGGATACCTGAGAAAATGCTTCTAGAATATCCAATTATAAAAAACGAAAGATCCATTCCTTTAACTGATGAAACAGCTATATTTCCACGTTGCAGCTGTATCCAAAAAGCATACAGAAATATTACAAGATGTCATTAAAAAGAATAAAAATGTCCTTGACTAGTCTCTCAATTAAGAAGCTTATCAGCGGAACAGAAGAGGACATCATGGTAATTCCTGGCCTCAGAGATAATCTTCTTCCTTCACTGTAGGACCCTGCCAAGGTCTTACAACATTTTAGCATTCCTAATCTCTATTCCAGGCAGGATCTGTAGTTTGGTTTTCCTCTTTTCATTCAAGGGCATAACACCAACTGCCATTAAAAAAGTATCATACCAAACAGAGGGGAAAAAAAAAAAAAAAAGAAAAAAAAAAGGCAGAGTCTGAAGTCCTTTGTTCCATCAAGTCCGGGACATTCTTCACAAGAATATGACATGTATGAATTCCAAGATGGGTACAGCAGGTTTATTGCAAGATAGTTTTGAAGAGCAAAAAGTTCATCTGGTTTTCACCCTTGTTTATTATTATAGCACACAATAAATGAATGTTGCTATCCTATTGTGAGCAGTTTCCCATTTTGAGTTGGAATGTGGCTTTCAGCACTGACTGAAAATATAATTAGTTCAAACTAATGTTTATTTTGTATATGGGTAACTTCAGGTTTAGTAAATAGTCACCCAGAGATTCAACAGGACTTATGAGACCTCTTCCCTTCCCCTTCCCTCTGCCATCCCTCACTACCCTTTTGCCTTCCTTAAGAACCTGGAGGGCCATCATGGTCCTCTCTACAGAATCTGCCAACAGAGCTCCTGCTTGACTTGCCTGTACGAGGAAAGACAAGAAGTGAGCAGGAGCTACTGCTCCTCCCCAGGAGCGATGGGTTAACCTTAGCAGACTGCCAGGTACCTACCAAGCTGCTCTCTCACTCCCCCTTCTCAAAGGAGAGCAGAAGAAATTAAATTAACCTGAGCTGAAATAAGGACAGAGAGATAGCTTAGCAGTAACTGTCAAGGGCAAAACAGACTTGACTTGGGGAAGATTAATTTACTTTTTTGCCAATTAATAAGAGAGTAGGATAGTGAGAAATAAAACTAAAAACACCTTCTTCTCATTCCCCCTTCTTCCCAGGCTCAGCTGCACGCACTCATGACTCTTCCATTTCTTCCCCCTAAATGGCATAGGGGGAATGGTCAATCCATAACACTTCATTTTTGACACTCTTTCTTCTTCACACTCTTCCCTTACTCCCACATGGGGTCGCTCCCACAAGCACCCACGAAGTGGTCTGCTTTTCCCACAGGCCACTCTTCTCCAATAGCAGCTCTGGTGGTCCCATGTCACCTTAGAAGATCCTGGGGCTCTGAGATACCTTGTCTGATTGACCTTGGGGAGCTCCCTCACTCTGTGGCAGTGCCTCTTCTGCCTGCCTAGAAGGTGAAGGATGATGGACATCCCCTTGTGTACCAGGGCCCTTCTCCTTCCCATTGCACTGCTCCCAGCCCAGAAATGCACCTGTGGTGTGCAGGGGACCTCCAGGAAGATGGGCAGCCCATGCTGCCTCTGGAATCCTGAGACAGAAGACCAATGACAGGTTGAGTTATATTTCAGCTTTGTTTTCCTAACTCACACTATATCGTTTTAGGTTTTCTTGTTCCATGAAGCGAATATTCAGAATTTTGCATTTTTCTTCCATTTCACACAGTTACTTAATTCCCATGGCATTTTTTTGCTTCTCCCCAAAGGGAAAACAAAGTAGCAACACCATGGAAATCCTACCATCTCCATTGCCTATTCTATATGCCCTCAGGAGGGGGAAGAATCATAGCATTCATTAGATAAAACCAGCAGTTCTAAACAAACCCTTTGTTAATACAAATGTCTGCCTCATGGTTTCAGACAGACAAATCAATCTGTGCACTGAGAGTTGTTTACAGTCTGAAAAGTCACAGGCAGGTACATGAAGTGATACCACATTTCTTTTTTAATGTTCAGATGGGAATTCAAAGGATTACTCAACAAATTATATACTCTGATTTCTTGCAATTGACAGATGAGTAGAAGTAATGTTGTACTTATTGCTGAGCTCTTATGATTTTACTGCTTGTAAACTGATATGAAAGACTCAAACAGTAGGAGAGGACCATCTTTACTTAATTTATACATTTTATTCAGCCAAAGGGAACATTTTTTCCCTTTTCTGGGAGTAGAATACACAGTGTCTTTTGCAATAACTTTGCACACATGTTCATCGTGGTTCATAATGGCGGGTGGTTTCTCATCTTTATACCATCTTTTAATCATAAATTTTCTATGAATCACGGAATGTTTTCACTTGAAAGATTCACGGGATCGACATCTGTTCTGTAGAGTGATACAGCTGAAGAAGACCTAATGCAGACAGTTTAATGTTATTTAAAGATTAGAGATTGCAGAGAAAGCCTTTATACACACTCCCAAGCCATTTATGTATCTTCCACAGCTTCTTCCCAATCTTTCTGTCCTATCGATTCCAGTTCACACCACCCACGAAACCTTTCGTTTTGCATTTTGTGTACTTTTTAAAATGAGGACAAGAAAAAATGTCTGGTACAAGAAAGGAATGACTCGCTTTTTATAATCAAGAACGAAACCACTTTGCAGAAAGTGTTTCGTTGCTATTTATACACTATCTGAACACATGAACTTGGTATTATTTATAAGACAATAGATTCTGGTTAAGTGTAAGGTCCATTCTACTTATTTACAGATTTACTTGCAAAGGTTTACTTGTATTATAAACATAAAGCCAGATTAATTGTGGGAGAAAAAAAAGGTGATGGGTTTTTTTTTAGTTTTCAGAATAGGGAAAGCAAAGTGCAGAAATCATAAATTACTTATTTACGGTAACATAGGAAACCTGTATCAGAAGCAGGAATCGAATTTGTTATCTAGGAATCCTAACAGAAGTACATGTCCTGTGTCTTGTCTCTAAAATTGGCCCATCATCACATTGTAGTTTTTCTATTGAATCTTATCTGATAGTTTGGACAATTGTTAGACTGTGGCTTGGTAGATTTCCAGGTCCTGATGTTCAGTGTGCATGTTTGTTTCTTTGTGTGTGTGTTGGATTTTTTTTAATAAGAGATTCAAGAGCAAAAAAGGCATAGAGTGACAGTGAGAGAAGCAATTTTCCACATCATATCTTCCAATTATGTATAATCCCTTTTGCATGTCATGTTGTTTGACTATCTGCAGATAGTCAGAATTGGCCTCAGCCATAGCATGGGTGCATGCAGAAAACTTCCTAGTGATTGGAGCATGTAACCTATAATTTTTGTAGTCTGCCATTTAAAAATGGCAGATAGTTTAAAAAAATCATTAAATGTTTCCTATGTCAGGCAAAAAGGATGAGGTACACATGCACATAACTATAAACTGCACATATACAAAGATCTAATGATTAATATCATTACATAAAATTTTCAACTGGACACGTCTAAACGTTTTTCTTACCCCCCAGGATGATGCCAGGCCCTGCTGATTTTGCAGGGTGGATACAAAGACGGCGGACAACCACATTCACATTAGACTCACTACAGATTACTGAGCTCAGATGTTGCCAAAACTTGCAGAATAAGCTATCACCAAAAGAAAGAGAGCATATTTTCCATGGATCTAGCTGCTTCTCATTACCTGAAACCCAGGAACGTGACTCAGATGCTGTCCAGCCTGCCTCCATAGGCTAGTGATCTTTGCCAAGGGCAAGTCCCACAAGGACTTGGAGAAGTCTAAGTCCACTGAAAGAAAGCTTAGTCTATCTGGAGGTTACTACTAGACAGCAGAGACAACATTGGATGAAAAAAGTATGACTGAAAGAGTGTGACTGAAAGAGGGAAATGGATGACAGAGACTGGCAAAATGAGGAGAAAAAGAAAGAGCTGTTCACAGAGACTAGTAGGAAAAATAAGGAGGAAATTTATCCTTATATTAGAAATTTGGAGCTCACCAGAAGTCTCGATCGTGTTTTCGTACAGTGAGCATAAAGCCTCTGTGAGCCAAGAGGACTGAAATCAGCTGGATGAAAACACTACTGAAATAATTTTAATGACATTTTGTTTGACACATAAGCTACCTTTCCTCAACATTTCCATGTTTGTCAGGCTGTCTTGGCCCACCTGAAGCAGCCCAGTAACACTCCCAGAGAATCTGCTTTTGGATCTGGTCCCACAGGCAAATCATTCCACCAGCCTCTGAAACCCAACCCTTCTTGCATGAAACACAGCTATTGTTTAACAGTTCAGAGCAACAAGATGAGGGCAGGAAATGAAGAATAATGTCTCCACTTGAAACAGCTAATTATACCAGTGTTGATCTAGTGTTAAACTTTCCTGTTATCATTGGCTATACAGTTCTGTGTATCTTGCCCGTGCTGAGGTTTTCTAGTGGCTTCATCTTGGGCTGTAGCCTGCGTTATGCAGAAATGTGGGAAAGCCTTATTCAACACCAGCTGCGCCCTGAATTTCTGTAAGCACTGCTTGCCAGTATACTTGTACTTTTAACATTGGATTGTTCTTGGTTAGGATGAATGATGCACCACACATCTAAGAATGCAAGGAAGTTTTAATACCACCTTGGGTAAGTATCATCAGCCATCAGTAAGGCCCCTCCTAGCAGGAGACAGGTGGAGCCAATGAGTTCAGTAGCGATATCCTGTATTTTACTAAAGGCATTTAAGAAGCCCAGCACCTTTTCTTTTTTTTTTTTCCTTCAGAAGCCCAGCACCCAAATTTTTTTCATCTCAAAGTCAAGAATTGCTTCCTTAGATAAAATCTGAAGAGGATATCTTTGCTGTAGAATTAACTTAGGTAATTATCACTAACATTTCTGTGGCTAGATCAGCCTAGCCAGAAATAAAACAAAACTAGCCAAGTTACTGAGTCCTTCTTAGGGCTGCACTCATTCACATGCAAAATCTGGAGGTTCTTTGTCCTGAAGCCACCTAAGGTACAATTTCACAGCAAATTCAGACACTTGACTCTTCTCTGGTGTCTTCCCACAATTATCTGGTTGTGCCCAGGAAAGCTTGGTCCAATTCCAAGAGATAGGCCCACATTGTAAAATGAGGATGGGATCCAGAAGTTGGTCAATCAAGTGAAACAGAAACCTGAGCTTTAGTTCCTTGACCATAAAAGAAGCTGGTCCACACTGAACACACCACCAGAATTCAGTACAGCGATTATGTGTTAGAAACAGAAGTTAGATATAATATGCAAGTGCACTCTGTAATGAAGGCATGCAAGATGTGTATACATAACTTCATGGCTTCAGCTATGAACAGCCACGTATTTCAGTGTACCCTCAGGTGTAGACTGGTGCGGAAACCTAGAAGAGCTCCCATAAAGAGCAGTGTTCGGGTATCAGGTTTCCAGGAGTTGTCCAAGAAATATGTTTGGGTGGGAATCAGAACTGTTCATTCAGGTTGAAATTTGAAACCCTCATAATTTGGGGAGACGAGAATGCTTCATATTGTTTTGGCTTTTTGAAGCTGGATTTTCATGACAAACTTGTAATATATTGTTCATATACTGCCTTCCTTTGATAAAAGGAACATTTTTGAGTGACAGAAAGTAAATTCCCCCTTCCAGACTTTTAAGAATAGCAGCAAGACCGTACATCTGTTCCCAAATTGTTTCTTTTTATTTCATTTTGCAATGCAGAAGGAAATTTATATATATCTTTGAAAAACCCAGGTTTATATATAACTGTCTTCTCAATATTGCTGCTTATATCAAGGTCTGACTGGCACTGCACTGGTTTCTGGATCTGTACTGCACCTGGCATTTTTTACTACTTCTATATTAGCACACTAAATGTGGCCAGGTCATGATGTTAAATGACTAGCACACCTCTTGGCACCAATTTGATCCAAAGTAATACTCTTCCAGTGCCTGGATGCAGTTTTCAGGTCTTAGCTAACCCAAAACCCAAGAGCCAGTTGGAGGCAGCCACTCACTTTTGGAAAGTAAAAGAGTTGAGCTGGTTGACCATGATTTCACTCATGTCAATAGGCGACAGGGCCAGAGGAGAGCCTGGGTCCATCTTATTAACTGGTATCAATGCAGCCCTAGAGTTCTGTATTGTGGCTATAAAAACATGGTGTTAATAATAACTGAATGTTTCCTCAATTCAATTGCTATGCAAATAACAGCTATTCTACTTTTCAGTTTCTAAAGCAGCTCCAGCAATCACCATCCTTTGTATTAGCTCAGTGGCTATTTAAAAAAAGTTTGATTTATCTTCTGTGGATAGGCTCAGAGTCAATTTGGATGATTCACATCTTTGTTGAAGATGTAAGTAGCCAGTAAAACAAATTAAAAGCAAAAGAATGAGAATTTTATTCAGTGTGACTGTATGACAGGTTAATAATACAAGTATATCTCTTAGTCAATAGGAAGAAAGAGAGACTTACCAAAGGTTATGTGTCACAGGCATAAATTTATCCTCTGTCATGAAATGTAACCAGATTCTACCAGTTTCAACTCTGAAGTCTTCCTGAACCTGTAAGGTTACAGAACTGAACACATCTCTACCTCTATGTGGCATGTCCCTTTATTTTCTGCATTTTTTAAAATTCATAAATAAAAATAAGCTAAAGCAAACTATGACATGGTAGGAATTTCAAACTTCTTTAAAAAAACTTCAAAGATATATTCCGTAGCTCAGTTAACAATTTTTTAAAAATACAATACACAATACTTAATACTTGAAGCAGAGACTCCTTTTCGTACACATTTCTTCCTAAAAAGCATGTATACAGTTAAAGAATAAACATGACATTTACCCTTAGAGGGAGGTCTGCATGTCTTCTTCCACTTGTGGAAAAAATTATTTTTTAAAACTTCATAATTTGCAATCATCTTCTTGAGTAGAAAGTGAAAAAACCATCTAGGTATAGAACCGAACAATTGCTAAAACTGACAACTGTTTTTATTTGGATCTTCTAGTGAGGTCTTTCTATTTTAATACTAATATTAAAGTGAAAGGAGAACTAATAAACTTCTTCAGTAAGCGTAGTCAGTGCAGATTTTATTGAGTCTGTCATACCCTTCAGAAAACACACAGAGTTGGTGAATCAGCCGTACTACACTGAAGCACAGTCTTCTCCCAAAAGATGCTCCCTGAAATCAGTGAGACTATAAAGGGATGATGCATCTATTGACACAGCAGAAGTATCAAACCTGCTCATGAGGCTGCAGAATTTTCTTGTATAGTTGCGTGAAGAGATGTGAGCCTTGCCTAATATAACTGTCAACAGTCATTTCAGTAGTGTACAATTTTTATGGCGTTGTTTCATTTTGTTTGGAGGAAAAAATATTGTATCACTGCAACAACACACAATGAACCCTTCATGAAATTGTGGGTGGAATGAGATTCAGAACAGTTAATACAATAGTCTGAAAGTACAGTTATAGTCTCAAGCAGATTTAAGACATGCAAAATCCCTTTCTAGTCAGTGGAGGAACTACAGGTACACCTAGAAGGCAACTCAGGTCATCTGTTAAATACAAATGACATAAATCACTCTGTCTCCACTGACAACAAAGGGAGGTGAGGCAACTGTTTTTGTTTGAACTCTTTATCTTTCAGACTTAAGAACAATAATTGTGTGTATCAAGTCTAACCAAAAGTCCAGATAACTTATTTATCTTGGGATGCTTTGTAGGTACACAGCCATTCTTTCACCTGCTGGGAACTGTGGGCTTCGGAGACTTTCTCAGAAATTGTTCAAAGTTGTTTTTCAGGGGATAATCAAATTTTGAAGAGTAAAGCTGGAAGAGGTTAGAAGGTTAGATGGTAACACCATTACCTTTCTGGGGGAAGGGATGTTTAGATGCAGAACTGGTTGTTTTTATTATTCACTGAGTCATTCAAGGAATATTAATTTCTCTGTTAGAACAGTCTGCTGTCAGCCTATATGGTCACATCATCATTCAGCACAGCAGTTCTGTGCCGCAGGAATGCAATGCTCAAGCTTGTGGATTCACCACAGAGTTTTTTTAATTTTCCTGCTCTGAAAAAAAAAAAAAAAAAAAGAAAAAAAGAAATTAAATTCATAAAAGCTGATGAGCAAAGAGTGTTAAAGCTCCAAAGTCAAACATCTGAAAGCTGGAAAAATTCAAATGAAGCATTCCCCATACCACATGAAATGGACCTTCCACACTAGGGTCTGACACATGCAATGCACAGAAAGGATCTGAACTGAGACAGAGCTATCTCTGTGAAGAGAATGGTGATACAGCATTCTCTGACCTTCAGAGGAGCTGAACCTTTCATCCTAAAGAACCTTTAAAACAGTAGATTTTGTACGTGTATTTATCTGTGCAATATGTGCTCTATTACACATTTAGTCAACCCTCTACTGTCCATGTCTCCAACAACAAGTCTTCTCATAGAGAACAAGCCCAGAGAAAACCGTGTGCATGTAAAAGACAAAGCTATAACAGAAGTTGCTTGACAACTTTAACTGCAGTGGGAGTGACTCGTGACTACTGCATCTGGAAGTGAGTGCAGAGCTCTCAAACACCTCCATGAGGCTGCCATTTGCTCACTGGTCTTAAAACTCCAGAGTTACAGTCATTCATTGCATAGGACAAAATTTTTAAGATTCTGGTAAAATATTCAAGTATAATTCCCAAAAGGCAGAGGTATTTTGTTTAAATTCCCCAAGGAAAATTTATCTTTTTTGTAGGCAATGTGGTGTAATGAAAATTATGTGTATCTCTTTTAGTTTTAAGAATATATTGTCCTCCCTTAGCATTCTCCTTTAGTAAACAGGGACAATATAAAGAATTGTAAATTTTACTTCATCTTGAAATTAATCCGCCACTTATTTCAGTAAAATGCAGTTCTGACCAACTAACAGAAAAAAAAACGACATGGAGTCACACCCATTCCTCATCTGTGGTCATGAAGGGCAGAGAGATGAGGGTAAAAGCCAAAAGGACTAAGATCCTCGCCTGAGACATCTCCATGGTTTGGTTTGTGGAAACCTCAACAAACGTGAGTCATGAACATTACCCAAACTTTGTGGCTTTTCTGATTAGCCAACAGTCTGGTTACTGGACATGGTGTCTTCTGCCTGTACCCAGCTAGTACAGCTTCCAGAGGAATCAGGCAGCCAAGAAGCACACTGCTCAGTCACCTCAGTGCTTTTTTTCCTCATGGCATAGACCTGGATAATAATACCGATAACGCTGCCTCACTGCCCTCACTGGACCCACATCACTTTTGTTCTCCCAGGAGACCTAGCAGCAGAGAACTGTTTCTCAGGGGTCCTGCTTTCCCAGTACAAGATAACACAAAGAATTGTTTTTATCCCTAAATCTCTGTGCTATTAAAGTTAATCTATAAGCCATATGTGCAAAAGATGCTTTCTAAAACAGTACTCATGCTCGAGTGAATTTTCAAGGGCAACCTGACAGCTACACATTGAGACTTAGTGAACCCGAAGATTACATGCAAGTGTTTTTCTGAGCACTGACAGGACCTAAGTTGACAGCCTTTTGGAAATACGTTTCTAGTGTTTATTAGTTCAAATGGACTTCTTAGTTTAATATTTTCATCAGTATAGAAAGATTTATATCTTTGGTCCCTGGCCATTACAAAAGCCTTTCTAATTCATGATCAAGATATTTAAAAGAACATCAATTTATCCTGAAAGCCCTTGATCTGAGATTATATTATATTCTCTATACCTTTACAGAATTTTGAGGGCCTATATGTTTATCAAGGACATTTTTATTAGACACCTAGGATTTTAGGGATCCGTGATATGCATGATATAAGGACTTTTGCTAAGGTTATGCAAGTTGCTTTTGGAATAGGATCAAAACATAGCCCAAAGCTCCCTACCTCCTTACTTACAGAGCTCCTGTTATTGTATTTAGGTTTGGATAAACTTTTCTCTGGAAGGTGATTGCTCACAGCAGTTAATTTTAAACTTGCAGGCTTAGATCTGGCTCTATGTGTGTGAACAGGCTGTCATCATACATTCCAGGTTACTCTCAAAAATGAATGTGTCTTTCCTCAGCGTTTCTCATTGCTGGGGCATCAGACATTCCTTCTACTCTGCATTAATCCAATTACTAAACACCTGCAGACATGCAATAACAGTTTTTGTGCCAAGTCCCTTAGAAATGGTTTTTTAGGAGAATGTAATCTGCTGTCCTGCTATCAGGAGTCACGTTACACACCTGCCAAGTCCTGAGCTGAAAAATAACAATCAACGTTCTAATTCATTGCAAGAATGTTTGGGGGCACATTAAAGAGACAAAATGACATTCTTCTTAATTTTCCTGCCATAGAGTCCATTAAACATTTTCAACTTGTAGTTAATTTTATTAAAAGCCAGTTCCAGTACTAAAATATTTACAGTACAGCATGATAAAAACGGTCTTCTCATGGCAACTTAGGCAAGTTCCAAAAGATCCATTAAAGAGAGAACTGCTTCAAGCACATATATAGTGTCATTCCAATTCTGTTCTTAGGGATTTATCTGATAATCACCAAATGCACTTCAAAGAGGAATTTTAAACTATGAAATAATTTGTTTTTCTTGTGCCTTTTTATACTTTTACCCAAAGATGTGCTTTTTTCTCCTCTGTTTTTAAAGTGGTTGTGTTCCTCGGAGCTGAAACAAAACTTGTTTCCAGAAGTGAAGACTTTTCAAGGCACAAGTGTCAGCTAGGTGCCAAAGAATAATACAATAAAATGGAACAGAGATTTAGGAGTATGAGAAAACTGCTGAGTGCATCACAAGTTTTTGTACAGCCTTGGGTGGGTCATTTCATTCCTTTGTGACACAACTTTATTTGTAAAATGCACATTAATGAATCCTAGGAATGTCAGTAGGAATAGTAAAAAGGAAGACATTCCTAGAACGCCTCTTTGCGAGTCCTGAGTTTGCTACATGAAAGACAAATGGGGTCCTTTACTAAGCCAAACAGTTCATCTTTTCATCTACAAGACTATTTATATACAACCAAATGTCATCTTATTCCATCATGCTCCACAAGCCTCAGTTACAAGACCAGGGATGCAAACACTGAAAAATTATTTAAAGAAATACAACGATACCAAGCATAAATTTGAAATAAATTCTCCATAATAATATATAAAGTTGTTATCCCTGTTTACCTTGGCAAGGAATATGCAGCAGTGATAACATGTGCTCTGCTCAGGAAGAGAAATTGGATTTGACCAGAGTCACCTGCAGTTTATAGCACTGCAGTCACTGCTGAGGGCTATACATAATGTCCTAAGGGGTCTTTTGCACAGCTGTAGACAAGACAGCGAGAGACCGCTAGCCAACAAAGAGCATTCCAAGGCTACGGCCCCGTGTACTAACCCCTTCCAACTAACTTTACATTCCCCCATCCCATATGTAACCTTCAGCCCCCCACTTGAAGCAGGCAGTCTGACAGTAATAATAGTAGTCACAAGAAAAGCTAACCTCTGTCATACTAATAATTTTTGAAAACTTAAATGCCCAGGATGTGATTTTAATTAAAATGCACACTGCTTGGCTTGTCTGTTTCCAGAAGAAGGTTTCTCTCACAGAAAGACAGTGATCCGTTACACCTATTTGCACTCCCACACTTTGAGGTCAGTCCCATCATTACACAGCCTGATTTGTGTAAAGCACATATAGTGTTATATAAACATGGGAATGAATCTGTTTTGCCTTATGTTTGGTTTTGCCCAATAACCTTTGCATGAACAGTATTTTGAAATGATCAAAACTGAGGATATTTTTTTGCTTTAGCAGCTCCTGTTGGTGTTACAGCTTTGCATGGTCTTCTGTGTATCTCCCCATAAGAGGAAGATAAGTGGACTGATTACCTGACAAATCTACTATTACAGTTCACACATGACTAATACACATGGATGGTGAGGTATGGATTTACAAGTGGAAGGACTAACCTCTTCTCTCAAACTGTACCATACAGAGAAGCATGCGCATAGTTTTAGCTCTACAATTGCGTACATCTCCCTCCACTCATCACAGTGTACCTGGTTCCAGTATTGGCAATTTCTTCTTTAAAATCTTCTTTGGGTTTTATGTTCTATTTTGCAGGTTTTTGTTAGCTTTGTTTTACAAAAGAGAGTCCACATTCTCATGCCCTTCTTTGGAGAGTGGGATGAGGGGTCACCAAGATCTGTATTAGTCCATGAACAAAGCTCAGAGAAGAACTAAAGTCTTTGAAATCAATCTTAGGTGCATTAGGCTTAAAGCAGTACAGCAGAAGTTAGAAAACTCATACTATTTTTTCCTACACATTCAAAAAACTATTATTTTGCCTTCCACACAAGTGTACTGAAAACTCTCTCCCAAGACAGTGCAACTAAAATACCCATAAATTATCATGTTCGTGATCTGATGGAAATTTTGAGACACAGATAGATGAATATCACAATATACTACACCAGGATCCTCTCCAAAATAAAGGACTTGGTGCAAAGTGCTTTGCCTGAGCCCTGTGGTACCCTCTACAGTTCTCCCAATGTAGGGATGGCTATTCACTGTGCTGTCCCTGCAACATCAGCAGCTACTTTGCACATACAGAAGCTCAATTCGCAGAGAAACTACAAAATATCGCTGTGCATGTTCCAACTAATATGCATTTAAAATAGTCTAAATATTGCATCTGCATGAGTAATGCCTATATTATGGACTCTCAGGGATCCATATAACCTGCCTTCTTTATTTGCTGTTTTCCCAGAGGCAAGCTCAAAGCCCAGTCCCCTTTCCACAGAAGTCAATGAGAGTCTTGATACTTTTTTCAAGAGGAGGAAGGTCAGTCCCACTGGGAGCCCTATACTGCCTAAAAATGACACAATATTTTGGACAGAAGAAGCCCCAGAAGGCTCCATATGTTGCTCTCATGCTGGGCTGACTTATTTGAGGGGAAGGTCAGCCCATTGTGCAAAGGGCCAAAGAATGAATAACACATTTGCTGCATGCCTGGGAGAGGAAGCCTGGGGCTGGGAAGTGGGTCTGGCTTTTTAATCCCCACTGGGTCTAGTGTCCTTCAGGAGCTTGTACGGCTCCAGTCTGTGTTTTCAGCTTTGCCTCTTTTTAAACAAAAACAAAAAAAAATCTCTACCTTTCGGAGGCTTAAAATGCAAGCCTTGGTTATGGATCAAAATAGGAATCTCCTACTCAATTCTGATGCCGTGCCTGACAATGATAGATGTGACCTGGAGAATGCACCTCATCCTTCTCTATCTATCTTCACCACTACCGTGTGAAGTGATCATACACAAAAGGTGTTTCAAGGATCTTTGTTTCCAGATTTTTTGCATATATGAATCAGCAGATGTATTGGAGGACATGAACTTTATACCAATGGACTCCTTTTCCCTAGGAAGCAGTTCCCCTTCTGTGATGGTCAGTCAAAACATTCCCTCCACAGCTGTGCAGTCTAAACGGCACAGATGCTCCTCTAGGCTCTATCTTTTCTGACAGAAAATTAGATGTTATTAACATACATTGAAGAAAAAATATATAGAAACAACCCGTTTGTTGTCAGTGCTAGGTTGGTTTCTTTGCTTGTGTATCATTCAACTTTTTTTAAATCATGTCTTGGTTGCAAGATCAAGACCAAAATAAGTATAAGATTTTTTTATTATTATTTTAACAGACAAAAGGCAGTAGATTAATATTTCACACAGAAAAATAAAATCAGTATTTTGGTTACCTGTTATTTTTTCCTTTGCTTAGAATTGGGCTCAGGCAGGAAGAATCAAATGTAAAGCTACTGTCTGAACTTACTAACACAAGACTGATCAGATAAGACAAAAACCACCAGATAATCTAATGCAAGGGACAATGATTGCCAAATAGATGATTACTGATTTGAAACAATGCCCAGACATCAGCACTATCATCTGATGGAAGGAATACACATTATATGTTGAAGGGACTGAATAGACAGAGCACTGGATAGCTGTCTTGAAAAGAACTGGCCACAACCACAAAAAAATTTTCAAAATCCACACACAGAACTCTGAGGTGCTTACAATCACCTAAACTTATCCTCTTGCTTTGAAATCCTTCATTTACCACAACACATTCATGCATCACATCTAAACTACTAGGGAGCCAGGTGCTACCAATCTTCTTCAGCTCTATGCACTGAGATGTTGCCCACTCCTTTTCTACTCTTCATGCCATAGGATTATGGATGTCAGTGCCTCAAAGCGCTAGCCTCCAGTTTAACTCTACACACAGAACAAAGTTAAGTTCACTTTGAAGAAAATAGCCTTGAAATCAAGAATGCAAAGAGAACCCTAAAAGAGATTCTCTGACACACTCTTGAATGGATTTATACTACAAAATGTCCTGGGGTCATATATAATCATTTTAATGTGGTTTATTATCCAGATGACACACTTGCTGTACACTCACAGTTCATGTTAATATCTGAGTCTTCACTTGGTCAACACAAAATTTGTCACTCTATTTGGCTAAGGTAAAAGCTGCTGAAAATCATGAAGTGACTTTAACAACTTGGAAAACTTTATCACTTCTGCTGGAGCTATCACTGAAAGAATCAACATCATATAATTCACAGACATGTCAGTGACCCATCCCAGTCAGTAAACTGGAGGAACGATTGCATACTTCCTCAGGGGAGACCTTACCACTCTACAATTGTCTGAAAGGAGGTTGTAGCAAGGTGCTGGTTGGTCTTTTCTCCCAAGTAACAAGTGATAGGACAATAGGACCTCAAGCTGTGCCAGGGAAGGTTTAGGATGGATATTAGGAAAAATTTCTTCACTTAAAAGGCTATCAAACATTGGAACAGGCTGCCCAGGAAAGTGGTTGAATCACCATCCCTGGAGGTATTTAAAGATGGGTAGACGTGGTGCTGCAGGACATGGTTTAGGGGTGGTTTTGGCAGGGTTACGTTGACAGTTGGACTCGATGATCTTAAAGGTCCCCTTCCAACCTAGACAATTCTATGATTCTAGGTAACACTTTCCACAATGTTGGAATGCTTTAGAACCTTTCAGAAACATTATCCAAAGTCCAAGAACTACAGCAGGTCAGAAAAAAATATGACGTGCATGACATTTTGGAGAGTATTCATAAAGCTTCAGTTTAGCGTCACAAGATTAATCTCTCTGGACACATGGGCTACAGGGAGAGGAGAAAGGTGGGCTTCTCCAGGGGGCCTTTGGGAGTGAACCTATTAGGCTAAGCTAACCTTTGTGAAAACTTCCTTTCAATGAGAAATAAACACCATATTTGGATTACCTATCATCACTTGCAGACCAACTCCAGCCATAAATCTGAATGCAATTCACAATGCAGGTCATGTCGCAGTACCTCCCTCTTGGCTCGAGCCCAGTGTCTCTACACTGAGATGCTGGTTAAGTGCTTTGCTGGAGCAGAGCCACATTGCTCTGCACCTTACTGGATGCAGCCCGAGCTGGGTATGTGCATATCTGTATGCACGGAAACATCTCAGAGGTCATCAAGGAGTTAAAATCAGACAGTACACCTCACAGCCCTTTAAGCTGTGATCCTATCAAATTTTACAAGTTAAACAGGATCAGACTGTGTCATATGAGAATCAGAGACATATAAGGATCCCTAGAGGCTGCAGGGAGTGATTTTAATAATGCAAGAGGTGGTACTTTTTTCTCAGTGCACTAATATTGAACCACAAATCGGATTCCCCAACCAACTGTGATCAGAAAAGAACCCACAATCTCTTAGGGAATGGGAAAGAAAGAAGATAAATATGTTAATTTTAAAGTCCTGGCAGGATTCTGTTATGGTTATCTGCTACAGCTAGCCAAAAGCAGTAAAGATTTGCTACCAAAGGTTAAAAATAAATTAATGTTATCTATTTTCTCAAGCAAAAAAAAAAAAAAAAAAGCTTCCAAATTTCTCTATTCCCCAAATTATGATGCTTCTAAACAAGCAACAAAAAAAAATCATAAAATCTACAGTTTTAATTGAAAACTGAACATGAAAAATGTCCTCATGGATTTATACACAAGGGAAAGTCATCTCAATAATAGCGATATACCCTACCCAACATATGCAAAGAAATAAATAATATTCTCACCTTTTCACCCCAAATTATATCCACAGTTCTGTTGGGCTCTTTTCCAGTACTGATAATGTTTGGGATTTTGTTTTGCTTGGGTTTTTTTTTTTTAATTACGATATTGAGCAATTTGAAAGCACAACAGTAGAACTCACCCACATAAATATCAGGCTGCAAAGTGTTTGGGGACATCACCAACTGAGAAGTGTTAATGGATAGCAGCATGTAGTTATACAATACAAGACAATATAGTCCAACCATAAAGCGGATCATAATTTATTGAGCCACAAGACAGCCAATAATTTCAACCATTTATATTAAATTCTTAGATAAGTGGACCAGCAGGACAAGCAAGACAAACAGGTTCAAGCAGACAGGTCCAAGGCTTATACCCCAAGGTTTACTGTTCACTGCTGACCCATTCTGTCCTTTTCCTGGAGGAGGAGAGCAGTGGATTTCCCACTCCAGGCCTTTACCACCAGCAATACGATGCACACCCAAGCAAAACACACTCCCCAAAACCTCCACCTAAACCCAATTTCCCAAGAAACGACGCCTCTCAGAAGAGCTCTTCAGGGAAAATCGCAGCATGGAGGCAAATCTAATGTTTCTCTCGACGACTTTTTCAAACTTTGTCCAGAGGCAAGTGAGCGCAGAGCAACGTTCACAGCCTGAGTGGCTCCTGCACGCCGTATCTACCAGCGCCATCTGGTGATACCTACCACCTCTCTCCTCCCTGCCTGATCGCCCTGGTGAGGCTTTCCAGGCTGTTTTTCTCCATCACCATGGCAGAACTGGGAACAGACTTAATTACACTCAGTTCTGCTTCTATAGCGAACATCAATGAATGAAGCTGGTTAGCTGCTGGATCTGCTTCTCCTATGCTTTTTGTACCATTTCTTGCAATTTTTTTCTAGTGTTTTACCTCTAAACTAGCAAAAGGACTAGCTAAATGAAACGCGTTAATTTCACAGACAAGACCATGCTAA
Source organism: Nycticryphes semicollaris (assembly GCA_013400055.1). Classification (NCBI taxonomy): domain Eukaryota; kingdom Metazoa; phylum Chordata; class Aves; order Charadriiformes; family Rostratulidae; genus Nycticryphes; species Nycticryphes semicollaris. The sequence goes on from VXBJ01006921.1 coordinate 486,091, forward strand.
ATTAATAACAGCTTACCTTTACTCTGTACTCAGGAAAAGAACTGCAAATGGCTGCCCAGTTCATTCTTTAACATGGAAAGAAAAGATGAAGCCCAAAAGCAGATTCAGAGCCAACTCTCAGGAAGCAGATGAGACCAAACACGTTGTTATCCTGAGTCTAGATCATGCACCCACTGCCAAGGAAAAGCACTCAGCCACTAATGTCAGCAGGAGCTGCTTGTGTTCAGTAACGGCCTGTCTGATCATTTGATGTTTGCCACAGCATACGACAAATGGAAGTGGGCATGTACATCCGTGTCACCCTACAGGAAAATAAAGCAAGACCTGACTTTGGAGAAAAATTGGGTGATGAAGGAAATGAGGATTATATTATAATAACAGTAAGACTTGGATTTCATAAAATCATCAGTTCATAAGTTCATGGCTTGAAACAAGGCTGTTCAGTGTACCCCTGATGCAGCTTCAAAATGAGCACTAAGGAAAGGGCAGGATCTTTACATCTTTGCATTTTTCTCTCTCCATTAATAATGATCGGTATGTGGAATACAAATCCAGGAGGAAAACAATCACAAAAACACAACTGCAAAAGCAGTTTCTTAAAAGCACTTATCCACCTGGTATACACATAATAAAATTCAAGTTCAGTGGAGTGAATGCATTTTAAAACAATCTATCTGTGCATTCAGCTGTATTATAAGCTTTCTTAGATACATAAAGGAATAGAGATGAATCCAGGGGACCTACTTGTTACAAAATCAAGAAGTATTATAGAAAAGAAACTAATCCCCTTTAATTAATTCCAGAAGCGATAACAGCAATCATATTTACCCATGAGATTGCATTATAGAAACAAACACTAAAACCAAAACCAGTCACTGGATTATTTAATGTATCGCCCAAATAAGTCCAGTCAGGTCTTTGAACATTTCAGTTCTCTGACTCGGAAATAGTAATACAAAGTGAAGCAACTCTGACAACATATGTGAAGAGGGTTGCAAAATATGAGTCTCTGATGAATGTGTAAGATTATCCAATTCACCTAAAATAAGTCCTGGACTTCTGTCTAAATGTTCTAGGCCTGATAAACTAGAGTTCCTAGGTTAAGGTCTTATTTCTTCTATGGGTACAGAAGTCACACAGACAGGACTTCCCTCTAAAGGTCCTCAAATGCAACCAGTCTTACACAGATTGTACTGGGAATTCAGGCACTTCCATTAGGAGGCCTGGCTATCTCAAATTAGGAGCAGCCTAGCTGACAGGGTTAAGAAAACCATGCCAGAATATCGCCAAAGAGTTAAAATGCTATTTTATTGCACAAGCAGTGGTTTGTTTGCTTTTCCCTCTTCATGTAAGCACACCTTCTTGCTGATCCTGTGGCAACTTAAGCACAGTTGCATAGACTACAGAGTACATGTGGAGGTAGGTGCTACTGCACAATCCCTTGTGAACACCTCCTAAATCTTTTCAAAGGTCTTTTGAGACTGTAAGGAAGAATGAGATGACAAAGGTGAAGTCTCAATTTTATTCTTTTGGCTTTGACTGTGTCACTTTTACTGGAATGAAGCTCATTTTTCAGTCTTGTAAAATTTATACAGTTGGCCTGTAGAAAATCAAAAACTCCAATTAATTCCTAGTCTAAGTTCTGACATTGGTGCTACTCCAGCCTTGTCTTTTACCTTATTCCAGATCATGTAGAAGTACTCCTGGCTTCCCTTCTTAATAAAATCCAAAGAAAATTAGATTATTTTCTCTTGCCCATTTTAGTATGAGACCATCATATTATTGTGTATTTTTATTCTCAGCATTTATTCCAAAGTTTGGCTGACATTTTTAGATGAAAGATACCAGTGTTGCAGCATGAGTTCAATCTTGATAGATGTTAGAGAATCTACATGGGACAGAGATGTGAATATTCCAAACCAAAAATAATAATAATTAAAAAAAAAATAGCTATGGCATAGTCTTCAGAGGGGAGAATACTGCATTCTTCTGTAGTTGACTATGAGTACATCTCAAATGAAGCTTTTCTCTGGTGGCTAGTGAAAGCTGAGCTTTCACCATATCCTTTCCTTCAGCAGTATTAATAAGGCCTCCCTCCTTTACTCAGACATCTGCTTTCACAGTGCATGCTGGAACTTCTTGTCTGAAAGGTATGTAAAATGTGGTTGAAACCAGTTAGTAAAATCCAGGGTTATCAGGGGGTTGATCAGCTATGCACAGAGGCAGTTAGTCCTAGGTTTAGAAAACCGTAAAGTAGTGGCTTAAGTTGCCTAGGTAGGAGAAAAGTAGGAGACCCCAGGACTTGCAAGGGACAGCAAGTGTGTGTAAACTAGTTACTTTCCTATCGCACTCTCCTGACCAGACAGGGATTTGAAGATTTTGACTTTTCCTCATGTGTTTGTATTTTTCCTTCCTATTCAAAGTGATTGCTTATAAAATTCATTCCCTTTCCTGCCTTCATCAATTTCTAGCTAATTCTAGTTCTGAGCACACTAAGTTCAGTTTTTCAGGAAAAGTTGGGAAGAATTTAGCCTGTAGTAGATTGAATGTCTTCAAGAGGTGCATGTGTGTGTTAAGGATTGTGTCCCAGCAGCAGAAATCTCTGGCATTGCATGAGCAGTAAAATTTGCTGTGTCTGTGGGAGACTTTCAGCTAAGAAGAGAGGTGCTTACTATCTTTAGATTCCTGAGTTTAAGGCAGGAGTTAAATACACTAAATTCTGCCAGTAGTCCCTGAAGGAAACTGGATTACGAGTAATACTGTAAACTTTATGTTCTGTGCATAAGTAGCCTTTATCGGCTGCATGAAAAAGCAACGAGAAATAAAGGAAATTTTTAAAAGAGAAATTAAAAATGCAGAGATTGATAGATTGATTTGATACTGGCTAATGCCACATCTACACTACAGAACATCAACATGACTCACAGTATGAGAACTAAGAGGCTGCTCAATCCACCTAAATATCTAGAACCAGATTTCCTTTCAGGTGCTAAATGAGTTCATTCTATGAAAGAATACAGATGGAAGAGGCCTAATAAGAAAACTTACAGAACAAGTGAAGCATTTTGGCTTAAGATATTTAAGAATGCAAAGAGATTGTGTTTTTGTGACTCCCAGATTTCTGTTGTACATTTGTGCTTAGGTAATCTCAGTCCATATGTACATCTTTTGTTTAAGATGGCTTATGGCTAATTCTTTTTGATTCACAGAAGGATTTGATTGAAGACAGTGAGTAAATCTGGAGAAACTTTACAAATTCAATGGCTGGGATCTTTCTTTTCAGTTGCCAGGGCAGAGGTTTCCATTGTTTGTTTGTACAATAATCTGTCTGGAGCTGCAGAAGGTGTTTTCAATGAATGAGCCACCTGTGCAATGCTATAGGAAACAGAATACCATTTATCTCTTAGGTAATTGGATATCATTCTGCGAATCACTTGGGAATACTGGATAGAGATATACTACATCAATTCCTCTCCGTGTGCACACACACCATGTCAGTGAGAGTATTCAATTAGTTTTCCTTTGACAAAACTTTAAGCTCAGTCTTCAGGCAGTCACACTGTTCCTACCACAGAATATTCCTGTGATTAAAAGTTCTTGCTTTTGTGCTTTGCTTGGCCACTGTTAAAGTACAGCAAAAGCACATTCCCAGTGCCTAGAATTACAAGCGCTTGCTTGTTGCTTCCTTTGCCACCTTCTTTTTCTCTTTCTCTCCTCTTCTTCCTTTCCATTGCTGGCAAGAAATAATCTGAATCTTCTCATGATTACTTTAGATGTGTGAGTAAGCAGGCAAGTCATCAACAGATCCCTGTATAATGTGGAAGGTGTGTGAACAGGAATAAAACATGTTAGAATAACACAAAATGAAACCTTTTCAGAAATCTGGTAAAAAAGCTGGTTTGGAAAACTTTTATTTGACTTTTGATGGTCCCTTTGTTTGTTTTAGGTTGTTTTTTTTTTTTTTTTCAAAAAATGATACAATTCAAGACTAAAAAGTGTGAACTTCCATAGTGAAGGCCCACAAAACTCTACAATAATCAAATGTGCAATCCCTTTCCTACCTGAAAATATGTAGAAAATAGCACCTCAATTTTGCTAATAGTTTTAGTCAGCCATCATTGTTATGTGTTTACTCCCATGTCATCCAAGCTTAGTTGCTTACCTGTTGCTTATTTATTTCATAATGCATTTACCTACAGAAGCATGTGGGGTTTTATCCCTCCTAAAACTGAATGAAACCCTGAGCCTCCCAAAGTCAAAACAGAGATCTGTGTTGACTTTTGTTCATCTAGAAGCTTACACTGAGTTTTTAAAACTTTGAAAAAAAAATCTTGCTATTGTAACTTTACCCTTTTTTATTTCAGAAATGTATTATGTATAAAGTGGTTGCTATTGCTGTGCTGGGTGAAAAAGTTTAACATTCTTCTTTTACTTTCCCTCCATTTTTAAGCGTGTGATTTGGGCCAGTTAAGAGTGAAAACAGTGGTATCATTTTAAAGGAGTAGCTAGTGCAATGCAGGCATTTCCAGCAAAGCATTCAGGTAGTGAGCTCCAGTTATTGTTACTACTGCTACACATTCATCTGGTGGCCAGTGCTTGCACTGGGGAAATGAAGGGAGAAGGAAAGAAACTGTGGTGTCTGTCCCCAAACAGTATATGAGTATGTTCATCTGAGTGCTAACTACGTCAGAGTGGAAAACAGCAAGGGAATGGAACATAAAGCCCATCTCATATATACCAGGAGGGCTGCATTTGACTTCGTTGTAGTTACTTCTGATTTACTCAAGTGTCAGTTGGAGAAGGACCACAACCCATGCTTTAAAATGTTTTTATATGCTCCTCTGAGTACAGAACTTGGAGAACTCTGTGAAAACAAGCTACTGTTGCTGGTTTGCCAGGTAGGCAACCTCTCTGAGCTCTGGTTTAGAGCTGGTCCAAATAAAATGTTTCTCACAGCTATGACTGCATTGCACTAATTCAACTAGAATCAACAATTACATCAGAAAAATGTGTTTACTTTGGTTCTGGGCCACAGACACTGGGCTCAAATGTGATGTAGAACATATGCCTGTTGTTGCTTATAGGACAAATAATTTTACAGGTGGACCTCAGCATTCCTTCCTTTTGCTAAGTATACTCCTCCTGGCAAAGGACCTGGAATGTACGCTCATTATTTGTGGAATTAGACTTATTTAAATAGACAGTGTAAACAGTAATTCTGAGATTAGAAGTGATCACAATAAGATTTTATTTCTCTCTTTGTGTACAGGTACATGACCATGATCCTCTCATTAAAGTTGCATCTGTTTATACCAACGAGGACTGAAATCCTCAGTTTCTCAGTTATCTTGGTTACACTGGTGTAAATCAGAAGTAAAGTAACCAAAGTCAGTAGAATTACACTCATGTAAAATTAGCATAGTGGAGATTACAATCAGTCTTGTTCTTCATTAGTGAACTCATCAAAGAATTGATCCAGACAGCCAAAAGTGAAGGTAAAGACTCTGTTTAGCCAGACTGTTGGTTCAGATGTCATACAATATCATTTCAGTCTAGAATTTTCATCTCTACTGCCAAGGAAATTAAACAGAAACATGATTTTTTCTTGCCTAAGTTTAGCCATTTTTTTCCAGTATAAGGGTAGAGGAATTACAAATTGGAGTTTCATTTAAAAATGCTTGGTTTAAATTACCTGAAAATCAGGGTCCTTGCTCAATTGGTAAGCTTCATGTCGTTAACAGAGGTGAACACAGACAATCTGTATGGCATAAACTTTACAGAGTAAATAGAAATGATGTAGGAAATAATCTGAATAAGGTATGACATGTACTTAAGCCATTAGGATACAGCAGCTTTTATTCACATGAAATAACAAACCACTGGATTTTTAAGTTGTCACTTAAAAATGAAATCAATAATTTAACAGTGAGTAAAAACTGAATCTGAACTTCTGCCCACACTTATCCCAAGTTTGTGGCTTCTTTTAATCTAGATTTCTGGGTTTAATCTATTGAGACAACATAATGAGAACTGTACAAATTTAAGATACATCAACATTGCATCTACCTTTCAGTTTGGGAATTTCTCCATCACGGAACTAGCAAATAGGAATGTTGAGTTACTACAAAAGCTTACGAAAAAATGAAGCAATAAACTCCCACCTAAAGGAGAGACCTGACCAACCCAAATTGGATGAAATAAGGACACTTCTGAACTTTTATGGAGAGCCCAGAATTCAAACTATAATCTTTCCTGACGTTCCAGATTTATGAGAAAAGAAGTTGAAAATAGATTATATCAGATATTTCAAGAGTAGCTGCTCATACATTTCTTTGTATCCTATCTGTCATTTTGTTAGAATGCTCTCATGAGAGGCCAACCCCGCAGTGAGGGTAAAGGCATTTAAATAATTCACATGAGCTTTCACGCTTTTGACATTTACTTGCTTCTCCCACATTTGTAAATCCCTTCCTTTTACTTCACTAACTGTGTGCAGAAGGATATTACTGAAGTGACTAGTATCATGAAGGTACCTGGGAGAAAGTCATTAAAGGCCCCGAAGTAAATTTTGTAATACTTGCCCTTCTTTTGAGAACAAACTCAGACTCGGGTCATAACACTGTGCCTCATTCCCCAAGGAGCTACATTCCCATATAGCATACTTCTTAAATTCCTTCCAGAAACTGCTGTGCAGCATTTCAGTGCTTGCTGAAACTCCTGTAACAGTCATGAAGGTTTTACTGATCTAACTAACATAATAGGAATATGAATTTACCATAAGTTTTGAATGATATAATTTCTGGTTGTCCAATTTTGAGGTGGATAGGACTCTCCTTTTCCAGAGAAATAGCTAAATGTCCAGGGAGAACATAAGTCTCCTTTGCTGTGAAAATCAGAGCTGTGCAGTCTCCAGGTGTGGAGTAAAATGAGACCTAACATGAAGGGACACTTCTAAGAATGTTGTTCTTCCTGACAGAAAGTGAACTGAGATCCTCCAGTGCAAAGCAGCAGAGAAATCTAATGTTTTCATAATTCATATGCCACCTAAACTGCTCCTTTTTACTTTGTATAAGCTGCAAAATGGCTGAAGTGTTACTGAAAATGTCTTCATTCTGCAGGATAAACTTATAGTAAATTATGTTTGTGTGTTTTTATTAACCCTTGAACTGCTGCTGAGCATGCATGTGTTTGAACAAGAGTTGAAAAGCTATTAAAATATTTGCTTAAATACTTTACTACAGTCTAAGGATTGAGCTCCAAAGCCTCTGGGATTTGGAGACGCACAGGAAAGTTAACTGAAGGAAGTCTGGGAGAGGTGAGCAAGCTCAAGCACACTTCTGCAAAATCTTCCACCTCCCTTATCAAGTTTAATAAACTTGACTCCTACGTTCTGCTCTTGAAAATCAAAGGACACATGCAAAGAATTCACAACTATGTAGGCTGTGTTCAGTCTCATCCTTGCTGTATAAATGTAGAGTCAGTTAAATGTCTACCCAGCTTCGAGTTTATTTGCTATTGATTTACTCCAGTTGTACACTTTCAGTCAACTGCTTTCTGTAGCATTATGCTACACAAAAAGCAAGTCACCCGCAGATTATATTAAAAAAAGACATGAACTGGGAAATTACAATATCACCTCCGATTTCCTTTATTCAAGTGAAATATTTTTGCTCCTGTGAGACATATCTTTTCTTGGTTTTGCATTTCAAACATTTTATCCATGGTTTATCTGATGCTGAGCAGTAACCCAGTTCTCAGACAACTGCCTGTTAACCCAGTTCACCCAATTCTCCCTTCTCCTATGACTTAATCACTAGCAATCAAATAGCAGAATCCCACCTGCTCTCTTTCTGGTTCAATAAGTATTTTATTCTTTTGTCCTGACAGAGCATCTCCAACAGAAGGGACAGAGCTTGCTCTCCCGCTTCTCCTGTGAACAGGGTTAGGATGCTCCTGGAGAAGGTTGGAGATGCCATTCCAGAATCCCACAGGGTGAAGGTGAACCCAATCTTCCCTCTACCAGGGGGACACAGTCATGGTAGTATACACAGTGGGAGCCCTTGCCCGGGGTTTTGGGAAAAAAAAAAAAAAAGCCATAGAGACACTTTGTCAAGGTCTTTCACTTATTGGAACATGTTGGTGATCTCTACAAGGCCTTCATTATTGTACACCCCAAAGGATTTAAGAAGAGAGACACCTTGCTTTTAGAGCTTACTTGAGTCCATGCCCAAACTAGGTGACAAGCCACTTATTCCTGTGAAAAGTGGGCTAGTTCTTTATATGAAAACTGCCAAAACACAAGCAGTCAGATTCACCTCACCCAAACGTACACCTCTGCAATGCATAAATCAATACCTCAGCCAGACTCCTTCCCCAGATCTTTTTATTGTCGGTAAAGTCTTATCTGACCTAGCTCAGACATTTGCTTCAGGATGAGATAACTGTCGCCCTAGAAGTGATTGTTTCACTTCATGGACGAAAAGGGAGAGTCAGCAGTGAGCTCAGATACAGATTTCTGCAGTGCAGACAACTGAATTTGGTCAGACGAACACCACCTTTGCATCCAGAAAATATTCATGCCAACAGCAGTGCAACTGGGGATTACATGCTGATCACTTTTTGCATCCTATTTGTGTGTGGACTTGGCTATTTAATCCTTTATGGAACATAAAACTTACTTCCACTAAAGTCAGAGAGTCTTAAGCACCTTTGAAAATATTAACTTTCTTTTGTTATGGCAGGAGTCACCAGGTGGTCATGTTAAATATAATCTTACACATTCCTTTTCTTAGTCTATAAGGAATACATGCACTTTCGAGGAATGCTGCACTGTTAGTTTTTGGTGATTCAGGTTTATGGGGGAGCTTTTGTAAACAACCAGAGAGTTCAGTCTATCTTATGTTCTTTGATAGGATCCAATTCTTGGTGAGAATTATTTCCTGAGAACTGGAAAGTGGCTTTGGGTTAATACTTCTAAATAAGGTTTTGCCTGCATGTAGTCTATGACCACCTATGTTCAGTGACTATTGTACACAGTACAAATAAATGTTTCTGAGATATTCTGTATCACTGATTTCTCCCCTGATAGGAAGCTGGGTTGCAAGCCTTCCAAATCCATCACAGACAGGCAATGGTATTGCATTTCGAGGTCTATCCTTCCTTTCCCAAATGTGCACAACTGCCATTAATTTTCATTGAAATTACTTGAACTCAAATACAAAATAGATGTTACTTTGGGATGCAGTCATTTAATATATGAGAACCTTCTGAGTCTTAGAATGAATTTGAGTTGCGGGTGGGTTATTTGTTTGTTTATTTTATTCCTTAATTTGTAAAAGGGATGACGGCCCACCCAGTGGAATTTTCCCATAAAAAATAGTATGAAACAGAATAATGGAACGCAAGATTGATTAGATGGTGTGCTTGTTGGCAATGGGTGCATGTACTTCTTAATCTTAATGGATCATAAAAAAAATCCTTTTATACTCACCATAATGCATGTGCTAAGTTGTGGGTTCCTAGCCAATGCAAAGAAATATTCTATGATTTCCAGAGATGCAAAGTAAGAATTTCATACAGCACATAAGTGGGGCCTCTGTTTAAATGCATAAAGATAATTTCTTAATTATGACAGTGATACTCATTAAAAAGCTTTCCAATAGTACATGCAGTTCCCACACTGGTCTCTCTCCCACTGTCTGACAGACAGACAGCTTGGTTACACATGCTCAGAAAGCGGGGTGGAGGCCCAGATTCTTGGCTGTCTTGAAGTGGCCACATCCTGCCATCTGCTGAATCCTTATGCTATTGGCAAATCCAGAGAAGAACGTTTCTGAGGTGTCTTAAAATATTCCACACCTCTGCAAGAATGTTTTATGTAAAGACAAGTATGCAGATGCTTTCTGGGAGATAGTATTCAATTTAAAATATTAATAAATTTATTTTTTTTTAAATACACAGATTTTAAGAAAAGATTTGCCAGGAAGTCTCATTCTGATATGGGACTGATTTCTAGATTTTACTATGTCACAATTGGTCAGAGAAGCATATAAAGAAAATTTATTCCTTGGGATTTTTATAATACTTTTATGACAAAAAACTGCCAGAATTTCTATAGTAAAATAAAAAGAAAGGCAGGCACTTCATCCTTTGCTCACCTATTACTATTGCAATCAAACAACTGCATAATTTTTAAGATGCATATGAATACACACGTATTTAACTGAGAATTTCATAATATTTCTTCATTTTACTTCTCCCTTTCTCCATCTCTGTTTTTTTGAACAGCCCTGAGGTTTCTTCCAATAGTCTCTTTGTTGTCTACTGTAAGTTTCCCAGTTCTTCATCTCACCTGTCCAAGATTCTTTCGTGTTCCTTAGTTGTCACTTAATATAGAAACTATTATGCTGCCAAGCAAAACATCCTTGACAATCTGTAAGAGTCCTGAAAATGGACAGGAGAAGGTAACAAGACAACACATGCCTTTTTGCAGCTGAACATATTGCATTTGTAAACCAAAAGGTCTTTGGGTTGTTGTCTCACAGTTGAAGGACTTCTGCAAAATAGCAATCTATTTAGCCTAAATGAGCCTGCCTAAAAATCCATAGTGTTGGCCTCTGGAGTACGGTTCATGTTCCACTCTGGCCCAGGAAAGATTTCTTTGGAGGATGGTCGTTCATTATTTCAGAAGCTGGTACTTTCTAAATTCAGTGCTAGCTTTAACCGCATAAAATTTGATCAAGCAAAATTCCCTTTGAAATAAATAACAGCTTTACTTCAGTAAGTACATTCAGGCAAGGCCCCTAATTAATCAGCACTGACATTTACATGAATATCTGCTATCTGCTATACAAAGGGCTTGGGGTTCAATTCCCAGAGATAGAAGATGTGGACCTATTTTATCATAAGGATTTCTGATCAGTCTTTTTCTCCATAATTACTTACAGGAAAAATGCTATATAGCAGTAAGTGTATTTGCAAAATGGTTTAGAAAAATACAACCCTTTGAAAAAATCTCTCTATAGAATGTTAATGTCCATGAACTATTTTGCATTTTTTAAAATACATACGCTTCTACTGGACTTGTATCATGGTTTTTGCTGTAAAGTTTCTTTGAAAGATCCCCACTTAGACCACACTGAGGTCCATTCCAGTGATTATTTTTTTTTCTTTTAATGCTCAGGTGGCTGCTGGAATAATAAAATTGTATACGAATTCCTTAATGTTGGCTAAAGGGAAGTTAAAAACTACATCATCCAAAGCAATCCTGTAAAAATGATATCTGACCTGTGGTAAGCTGCAAGCCGTACACAGTATCTTTTGGAACAATGCAAATTGGCCTGGGCCAAACCTATGCCAAGGACTGCGCTAGAGTAGTACAGTTACAGTACAATTTAATAGTAGAAAGTAAAACCTATGTTTATCATCACAAATGGATAATGCCAGGTAGGACATCTGCTCTCCAATTCTAGTTTTGCAAAGAAAACAACCTTGTCCACAAAGAAGAAAATGATTCATGTCATTAACTTTCTTTTCTACAATTGTGTGGGGAGGGTCACAGACTGCCTCCATGACCTGGGCTATCGAAGAACTGGAGACCCCCAAAGGGACAATCTCTCTGCAGATTTGGAGGCTTGAGCCTGGATTTTCTTCACTCTTGACTTTCACATACCTCTGTGATTCCATCAGCTGCCAAAACTTCATTCCCACCAGGAGGATTCATATAAACTGCAGGCTGTCCAGGCTGCCAAATTCTGGGACAAATTGTTCCCTTCAGAGAACTTTTGGAGAGGACAGAAACATAGGATCCATGATTGATAATTGTATTATGAAAAAATATGAACAGTTTCTTGGTTGTTTCAGACCAATAGGGGGAAAAAAGAGATTACACTGGTAAAATGTATGCAATCAGAATAGCATCTTCTTCAAAAATCCTCTGTAAATGATCAGGTGTCCACAAAAGGCTGTGTAAAACATTAAAGGTCTTTGGGGTTAAGGAACATCTTTCTTTTGCATTCATACCCCAGTGCATGGCTCAAAATCCAGTGATGCTGCAGATATATCTTTCTTTGGAGCTGCCGATATGCTGTCGGCCAGATAATATATCCTGTAGGGTCTTGTAGTCTGAGTGAATTGGGCTGCAGCTGCAAAGTTCATCCCTTTTCATCTGATGGGTTTTTAACAATGGTCTCTGCTCTCCCCACTGCCTGAACAAAAATATCTATATACAGCATACTCCCTTCCCCTCCCTCCAAAACCCTGAGGTAGTGGAATGAATGCAGCACACATGGTGCTAAGTGTTTTAGAGCAAAAACATGCTTAATACATGCAAATACCGACATTAACCATTATGAACAGACATGATTTATGTGCCTGTCAGCAAGACATCAATCATGACAATGGAGAGTCAGCAGCAATATCAACAACAGTAGCAGGAGTGGAGGGTCAAAGCCAAGATGGGATGGTCCTTCCCAGCCACCTGGGGGGAAGAGAAAGATGGATGAAGTAGTAGGAATCCTCATACGTTGTATTTTTGGGAAAGGGATGCTAAATTTTAAAACATCTCCTGAGCCCAGTTAATGTCCAACGTTATTTTTTTGTTAGATCTGTAAGAAAGAGGTAACCAGTGGGGACATTTGGAAATGCCATCAGAGAAAGGATCTGGACATATCAAAAAGAAGTCAGGGTTTTAAAAATATGACATCAAAAGTATTTAAAGGATCTTTGCAGGAGACATTTTGAACAATAGGATCTCTGATTTACTGTACAGTGCAGATGGCAAGTGTATTTAACTGTGAAGCTTTTCTTTACCACTGACACAGAGACTGGAGCCAAGAATGAAACTCCATTGGAGTTGTGTTTGTACAGATTGATCGTATAGCTCAGAGAATATAATATCTAAGACCATTCTTTGATAAGTAACTTTGGCTTCTGAGTAGTCTAGAAAATACCAGTTCATGCTAAGAATAGGGGTGGGAACTTGTTGTATTTGGATTTTTTGGCCGTTTGTAGCTGGCAGGAGAAGGCTGCCAGCTACAAGAGGAGGTGTTGGCTGAGATGTCAGTAAAAACAGTGATGTCTTATTTAGATATCTCAGGCTCTACTTGAAGCTGGCCAGGACAACTGGATACAGATGCCTAGATTTTACTAATAAATTGATAGTGAAGGAAATTGTCAACCCTGAAAAAAATCTACCAAGGAGAAGTAGAAAACAATAATGCATGCGTTAAGAACTGATTTGGTGCATTTTCTTCCAGCTGGAACATACAGCAAAAGTGTTAAGGAATTGCTTACAATTGTCTAAAAATGGATTGCCTGTCAAATTCACAAGTTCACAGAAATGCAGGTAGCATCTCATCCCAAAACTGGGTGCAATATAGATCAAATTATGATTAAACCTGTTGAAAGAAACAGTAAAATTACTACTGACAGGAATGCGGCCACAATTTTATCCGGTTTGTTTCTCTCTTACATGATGCAAGGGATTGATGATGTTAAAATAGAGCCTTGTTTGCATGTACTAAGACCAGCATCTTGAAGATATTGCAGAAGCTGTTGAAGCTTCTTCACTGAAGTAGCACTAGAAGCATCATAAACATATTGTGAACTGTTCAGAGAGACGTAAAAGATAAAGATATGGCAAAAGGCAAAAGAATGGATTAATTACAAAGGAAGGAAAGAGCATCCAATTGAGGTTCCTTTTCTTCTGAGAGCAGAAGTATCCAAATTTTGCTGTAAAGGGTTGACAATACATCTTCATAAATCTGAGCAAGTGCAAAAACCAGTCCAGAGCAGGAGGAAATTCTGATCAAGCCATACAGCACCAAAGGGCTAACAACATATACCACTGTATGAAGCCAAATACTTTAAGAATTGTTTGGGGGGTTTTGGGTTTTTGTGGGTTTTTTTTTTTTTGGTTGGTCTTAATAAATATTGTAAACTGTTACTGACTTTCTGGGTTTTGCTCTAACAACAGTGGAACATTTCATGACATCGGATGACAGGGACCAACACACTAAGTTCAATTGCATCATCTATGTATCCACTTGGTATATATGTTCTGCAGCCCTATAACACTCCTATTCAAGCTAGTAAATCCAAAAAAAAAAAANTTCCAATACTGAACTGCTCTTGACTTATGAAGCACATCTTAGTGATTAACAATGGAAAGTTTCAGGATTTTTAAAGCTAAAGGGAATTTTGGCTCTACGTTACCTTTTTGAAAGCTTCTGTGGTGTCAGCCTCCCAGTGACAGAGAATTGATATTATTTGTAATCACTTTTTTTTCAAATGTTTAAGTGCCTTCACTGCTAAATCATGTGCATCTTGTTTACATCTTGATTGCCCGTAAGACTCCTGTGGTGCAGTTCTCTACAAACAAGTGAAATCTCCAGTGAAATACTACCAAGAGACACAGCATGTTATCAAGGAGGATAGCTTTTATGTGCTTCGTAAAATTGTCAATAGAGTTTTTTGTCTAACAAAATGGTAACTTAAGCTGCAATATGATTACCCAGTCCTTCATTTTTTATTTATTTTTGATTGATTTTTTTCTGTTAAGATTTTTTTCTTAATGCCTTTTTTTTCCCCCAATCTATACCTTCTTGCACAAAATGCAAATTCTCTCTGTAATAGCTTCTGATCAAAACCAGTTATAACAGCTACTTTGAATTTTACTCTTGCTGTTTTTCACCAACAGCTTTTCTGGAAATATTAGTATTATTAAACAGCTTGACAAAGTTCAGGGAGCTCTATTAAAACAAAATACCTTTTTGCATGCATTCATCTTAGAAATTTTGCCCAGTGAATTAAATTTTACCCTACTCTAAGTTTAATTTTTAGATCAGGAATAAACCATGTATAAAGGAATTTTGTTCAGCTCTTTGGACAACATGAAAACTTGAAGTTTTTGGGGGGTTGGTTTTTTTTATATGTGCATAGCAAGATTTTCTGTTAGGTTTGATACTTGATCTACGATTTAACACTCTGGAATCTCATAGGCAACAGACTGGTATTCCAGCCTGTTGAAAAGCAGCATTGAATATTGAGAGGCACGGTGAAGCATTTTAGTGCAAGAAAAAAAATCTTGGACATTGAAAGTCCACCAGTACTGAGTCAGGTAATTTTGGCTGTGATCACGAAGAATGTATTCTCCCACCATCTTTCGTAACCCAGAAAATTGATCTGGGATCACAGCAAAACTCCTGAAAGTATGTCTTTAACTCCACTGTATCATGAAGATGCTACCTGAAGATAGCATTAAGCGAAGTTTTGGATCCCTTTGTCATTTCATGTCCTGGTTTGGTCCCTAAAGATTTGGTGTCCTGAGTTCTGGGGGGCAATATTAACGTGAGGAAAAGTAGTTGATGATACATCGATGTTGGTTATACAATAAACTCATGGTCATAATAAACTATGGATCTCTGCACTGTGCTCTATTTTATGTACTAAGCAGGAAGACCAACTTCTGCTACTGAACAAACTTGGGTTTTAGGCCTCAAAAACACTGAACAAGCCAACAGTTTTCCATGACTTCTTATCTGTCCCAAATCAAAGAAACACCAAGTCACAATACGACTAGGCTGGGAGCTGCCAAGATTTTTATAACTGCATCTTACTTGTAAATCTATCTATTGCCTCAGTTCTCCCCTTCCTGTCTCCTTTTTGCTCTCTTTCATAAAACTGGCTTCACCTGGAGTGTATTTACATGTCACTGGAAAGGCCTGTCTCATAGTTTAAGAGCTAATTCATAGGTTACACTTCTCCTATTTATATCTCAGGTGTGACAAAAACATACATATACAGTATTTCCAGTACTACACTGCAGTATTTCTAACTACACTAGCTAAATTAATACAATCAGTTGAGTGTTTCTTCCCAAAAGTAGAAATCCTGTGCCAAACCTGCAAGTATTAATATGCCTTCCTCTTTGGTGATAAAAGATTTTCTGAAAACCTAAACTGTCAGAAGATGTGGAGATGGATCTGTCACGTGAGACAGAATTACATACACCTAGGAAAAAAGGAAAAAAAAAAAAGTAGGCACTTTTGTCTAGAACAGATAACCCCACTGTAACTTGCTTTGCATAAAGGCAGCTGCCAAAGGCACCTAGGAAATACAAAGACTCTTAAGACGGCTTTGCCTTACTCTGTCCTCATTACAATAAATCGCATTGTTCAGCATTTTTAAGGTTAAATTATGCTGGCAAATCTCATCACGCATATTTTAAGACTGTGTCTAATAAGCTAATGATCTTTAACAAGAAGATTTTCTCTTTAATAGTGTGTATAAACATTAGCTCTTGTCTATACATAAAGAGTTTTCTTGGTACAGATTAATTAGTAGAAACATACAGTCAAGATATTTGTAGGACCTTAGCTCTTTTTTTTCTGCTTAGATTAAGATCTTAAAGAAAAATGAGGGGTTTGTCTGGGAAGAAAAAAAAAAAAAACCTGTATCTGACTGTTGTCACTTTTAAGCATAGATAAGACCTGTTCATAAAAGTAAAAGGATGAATAATTAGGGAACATGTCTGTTCTCGGCTACATCAATGTAAAATCTGAGCACTTAGACTTAGTACCAATATCTGTAGTTGAGTCATGTTTTCAGAGAAGCTGCAGCTCTGCCAAGAGGAATCTTTATGAGGGAATTACAGTAACAAGACAGTTCATTTGCACGCAGTTGTTGAAGAGGTAAAATAGAGCTGGAAAAGGCTCTTAGTTATTGCTTTTCCTTAACATGTTTTAGGCCTCTTAATTTGTAGATTCAGTGTGACTACAAAAGATTCAGTCTTGGACCTCACTTGTGATATTTTGGGAAGAAAAAAGCACAACCAAAAGACTGTAGGTAGAGTCAAAATGAAAAGGGCTATGGGTGTAGGTGTGGGTATGTGGCCTTGGACATGTCTCCTCATTCCGGATCTATGAATGACTTTCAGAATCTGTTCCTAGTTCTGCTTTGTTTATACATCTTGTATAGTTGGGTAGGTTAGAGATATCTGTGAAACACTTAGATATGCCAGAAATGGTAAATATAGATTAAAATGCTTTCAGATGAATAACCTCATAAGCACTTGCAATAGACCAGCTAGAAATCTTTCCAGAAAAACAGTCTAATCTGTAACAGAACTGACTCTATACGTGGACAGATCTTGGAAGTTTCAGGTAACATCTGTACTAGTAAACTGAACAGTGCCAAGACCTCTGTGCTGGCCAAGTGGCACAGTTTGGCCATATCTGCATAATTAAGGTGTCTTAGTCTAAATTGTAACTCCACCCAGACTGCCTCCTGGGAGTGGTTCCCCACCCATACTAACTCCTACATATTGTCTAGGAATGCTTGGGAGGGGGCTAGCTGGAATAGGTCAAAGCCATGCCAGGGGCTATGCGAACAATTTGAGTACAGGGTTGAGTTTCATCGTCTGGGAACGCTTCCACATACTCTTTAACTTGTTGTTATAGAGGCAGTTGCAGAGCTCCAGAAGTTGAGATCCTTAGCCAGATGGTACCTGGCTAAACCTTAGCCCATGTTTCCTTTACTAATATGGTATGTTGTGTTCTACGG
>VXBJ01006921.1:503669-555625 GCA_013400055.1 Nycticryphes semicollaris
TAGTGGGAGACGGGGGGGGGGCGGCGGGGGAGGGGAGGGTGGATGAGCAGAGGAGCCTAAAGTGATCACATCATCACTGTAGCCATACCTAGAGCTCACTGGCTGATGGTTGATGACTGACTGGTTTTGTGCTCCACTACACATTGTGGGGTAAAGCATGTAATCCCAAACTATCTTTATGAGAACATATAATTCATTACTCTAGTATCACAGCCACTCTAGAACTTTTACTTATGTTTTCAAAGCTTCAAATTGAAGGAAGATCTATGAGACTTGTAAATGGTGAGACAAAGCAACCGAGTGAGAAACATTTGTCACAGCCAATCAGAAGGTTGGGCTGGAGAAGGAGGAAAGCCAGAGACACAGGAGTATTCCAGGTAACAAATTGCATAGAGACATGTATTTTCAGTGGTTACCATAGAAAAACACACAGACAAATCTGATCTTTGTGACCAATCTGAAGTGTCATCCAGTATTTCCTGAATACTAACATGACTTCTTATTTCTGAAACAAATCTTGTAGTGCTGTTGTAAGACAATGCCTAAAAGCAGATAAAATCAAGAACTTGAGCTGCTTGATCAGCATCTCCATCAATAATGCTGGTAGTTTTTATTGGGCTGGAAATTCCACACCCTATTAAAGCTAAAAGCCATAGGCCTGCATGATGAGATAGACCTCCTTCTGCATTGAGCTATCTGCCTGAGCCACACTGAGCCTTAGAACTGTTTACCGTAGCTGGGTCTACAATGCGCTACACAGTAAGATGCTGGCACAGTGTTCACAGTCTGGTATGAACACTAGGAAGCCATAGCAATATTGGTCAGTTCTTCATAACTTCATTTCCCAAATGTTCATAATTAAACAGTTTTTATTTAAGTAATCAGCATGAAATCCTTAGCTTTGTTTTCGCAACCGGTATTGTGTTTATGGAGCCAAATATTGAAAACTTTGATACTGAATACCTTGTATGTGTTAATTTTGGCAACCTTTAAAGATTCTGTAGATGCCTTGCTATGTTACCACCACCCACTCTTCAACCCCCCTGGCCATCAGTCCCTCCAAACCACTGAGACATGTTTCTCTTTTAATACTTTCTTACAGTATTTCTCATGAAAATCACAGGGAATCGTGTGTGATTTCAGCAGAGTGAAACTTGATCTCAAAGTGTCTGTAGGACCAGAAGTTTTTAAAGAAAACATTTCTTAAATCTTGTGTTCACTGCTGCTTCAGCAGGCCAATTAGACTTGATGGGAATTCTAGAAAGCTGTCGCCAGGCATTGCAGCAGGAATAGCAAACAAGGCCCAAAGCAAATAAACGAATGGGTAAAGTGTGGCCATCCTCAGAACCTCCTTGCTGATGACCTTCTCGGCTTTGCAAAGGGACGGTGGAGGTACTGGATGAAGGGACTCCAGGTTAATTAGGTTTGACATTAGTTAACAGCAGCAATTACTAGAGAGTAATTAATCAGGGAAAGTCTCCAAACAGAAGGAGAATAAATAAACGGCCAGTAACATTCTGATCCATTTACCCCCATAGATAAGGATGTGCCCCAGGTGTCAGGCTGAGGTGGGACTAATCTGTCTTGCTCAATTTCTCCCTGGGGCTTGGGTGACTCTTCACACATCCATCTTACTTTACATGGAGACAAACAAGCATTCACTAAACCATTAATAGCATAGTTACTATGAAAAATCAGAATTGAAAAAAAAAAAAAAAAAATTAAAATTCCAAATTCCTCTGGCCTCCCCACCCCTTTTCTTCACACACACACCCCTTTTTTTTTTTAAAGAACCCTTCAACGAAGTTTTACCAGTGCAACTGAAATGACCTTTCTGTTTTCATTTACCGATGCAAGTGAAATCACCTTTCTGTTTTCATTAAACTAGAATGATTTCCATATTCTAGTAGCAGTGGTTTCTCCATACACAGCCAGCAGCTCTTCACTGCAGCCAGAGACCTGCAATGAGCTACCAAGGACCTTCAGCTGGCTAACCTGTGAAGAGCAACTTTCCTGGTTTTCCTTTCCATGTGGGCCAACAGGAGTATTAAAATACATATGATTACATATATAATGTCCTGAAAAACATGTATTACATATATGCATGTCCTGAAAAACTAGACTGAGCACCATCGACTAGTTTAGGAATCAACCATGGCTTTACCACAAGCATGGGACATGATGCAGCAGGAGGTCATGCTGTCCCAGGGGCAGCTCACTGGACGGTGACTCAGTCGTAATGCTATCCCTGCTCCCCCTGCAATGTACCCGGCACAGGTTATTTCCACTCCTACCTGCCAGCTCAGTTCTTCTGGCTGGTGCGGCCTTAGGATCAGACCCAGAGTTCAGAGGAGACCCACCTATGCACACAGGATTAACACTACAGAGGGTGGTCTCCCCCATGCAGCCAGCAAACAGATATGCATACTCCTTGCAAGAGAGAATTTCCAAGCCTTTCCTGCCTTAGGTAGGCATGAACTGGATTCCTTTCTTTGAATTCATAAGGACATTTTTCCCCCAGCATATTTCTGAATATAAAAGGACTGAAGAGATAAGAATAAAGCTCATACAATATTAAAGACACAATATTTGATGTTGCATTCCTTTCAGTTTCCTTATTCAATATGGCAAAAAGTATTGCTAATGATGTTGGGCTTTTTCTACACAGATGACTACATCTTCACCATAAAAAAATCCATAAAATATTGAAACAAAACAAAAATGCTGATACAGAAGTCTCATGGCTATGCAACTTTGATATTATTCTGTACAGACCATATTCTGTTCAATATAGCTAGGTTTAAATAACCTAACCCAATAACCTTTCCAAAATAACTGCAGAAAATCACAATTAAATAACTACCACTTCATAGTTTAGCTTTTACTTATCTGCGAACATGTTTGTGGGGAAGGAGCAAGTAAAATTTTAATTATAAAAATACAGTTGTTTCCAAATAGTTCACTGAAAGAAGGTAAGTTTATAAAACTCTGTAGAAGCCACTAAAGCCACTATGGAAAAGCAGAAAAGAAGAAAGGAAGAAGGACCTTAGCTAAAAATAAACATAACAGACCAAGTTCTGAAAATGAAGAGTAATATGTCTAAATTATTGCACTGTGACTTGCAATTAGTTTTTGAACATACTTTCTACCACCAAATTAAAAATAAGCCATGCACATTTTTGGAAAACGAGAACATAATACATAGAAAGCATGAGGGTGAAAATCTGGCTCTGCTGAAGCCAAAGGCAAAATTCCCATTGACTGTAGCATTGGTGGGGTTTTTTTCTATGTGTGCAAACTCCCATTGACCCACAGTACAGAAGTTAGTCTGTAACCCCTTTTATCTTTCATATTTTTTTCTTTTATAATGATTGTCATCACTGAAAACCTAGGGTTTTTTGCAAATAATAACATAGATGATGCACATCAAAACAGTATGCAACACATGAAGATTCATTCAACAGGTGACTAGTAGGCATTGAATTTATGCAATCTGCTGCCAAGGACTGCAATAGGGCAACTCACAGTTTACTCACATTTTGAACAATACAGGATTTAATGTGTATACTGACACATCTTTATAACCTGGCAGAAGCAAAGAAAAGGAGTGCTAAGCTGAAGACAGGGCAACGTATTTATTTGGAGCATTTAATTCAACCTGGGATACTATTTAAATTATTTAGGCATTGCTGTTCACAAACCCAGTGAAAGGAAATGAGCAACTCGGAGGGTTTGAGTTAGATGTTTCAAGGTACTAAAGTGACTACATCTGACCTGGACATTCTCTGTGTAAGGTATGTCACTCAACCTTTCTGTGCCTCAATTTCCTCATTTGTAAAATGGACTAATACCATTTTCTGCCGAAAGGGAAAGTCAGGTTAAGGTAAATGCAACAAAATGTTTGAGGTTTTCAGAAGCCATTGTGATAAAGAACATAAAAGTACAAAAGATGATAGTTTATTGTAGATGTAAAAGAGTTCTGTGCATTTTGTTGGAGGTGTAGGAGAGTGCAATGCAGTGACAGCCCTGATGGTTTGCTGAGCAGGTCACCATGCTTACACAGAGCTGCACTGAGAGAAAAAGGTCTCAAACAACTTCAAAGAGGCCTGGTCACAGCAAGGCATGTACATGGCTGTCCTCTTTCTGGATTCCTGTCAATGTATCAGCAGGATGCTGATGCACGGAGAGACTTTACTGACTTCTATTTCCATGAGCATAAGCATATTTGCTCCATGCCACTGCAAATGTTGACATGCCCTTAGGTTTAAGGAATGAGTGATCAGGGATTGTAGGTGTAAAGCACTGTGAAAGAGAGAGCTTTGGGAATTCTTTGGGGTACTTGTAAATACTGTAAGATGATTTTAAAACTATTTTTAAGTGCACTGTAACAAAAGAAAAAGCAAGTTTCCTTTTCCTACACCCTTGCAAGTTGACACTAGGCACAAATACAAAGCTTGGTTTGTTGTTATTTAAACTTCTTTAATCCTGACTACTGGTGCTTGTGGAGAAGGGAGGCATAGTTGGAGAGAAGCCATACTTTTTCAAATTGATTAAAAACACCTTTTGAAAAATAAATAACTTTAGCAGGCTGACCTCTAAATCAAATGATACTGCAAAGTTCTGCAGTATAAAATAAGATTCCCTTTCACAGCATTTTTGAATGTTGGCTTGTCAAGTATTCTTTTTGACAAGCTTCCGGCTTAAAAATCTGTTATTTACTTCTTGTCAAACAAATATGCTTCCAGTAGACTTTACAGGCTAAAAATATTGAAGAGAAACCAGTATATCTTTGCTCAATGTGAGGAACTTTTGCTGTTTGATCACATACAGATAGCACTGGTGAAATTGCTGGGATTGCTTCATGTCATCTGATAAAACAAGGCAATAAATTTTACTGCAAGTTGGCAGCAGGAAGAGCTGCTGCAGGTCAGGTCTGAGGTGAGCACTACTTTTACAAGGACACAGTGAAAATTGCTCAAATTGCAGAAGCTGTGGTAAGCAGAGAGCATAAAGCCAAGGGGTTTGGACCCAGGGTTTTTTTTTTGTTGTTTTTTTTTTTTTTCCCTGCATAGCTGGCTTCTAAACTGGCAGTCAAAATGAGATTGTATTTTTCTTGATTTGGCTCTATAACTGGTGCCATCCATATTCAGTCCACAACATCTGTCAGTCATCATTCCAAAAAACGGCTCAGAAAAGCTCAGAAGAGTAAATGGAGTAGGAAGAAAGTGATATACATGAACAAGGAAGAAGGCATCTGATATAGAGACACATTAGTTTAGCCTGTGAAAGGATATCACTCTGCAGGGATCTCACTTGCTTGAAAAGCTTGGCTGCCTAAATGAGGAGTCTACAAATGATAAATATTGTTATTTTCACAAATGTCACCAGGCTGCAAGTGCTTACCTACTGTTAACTCAGCTGTCTATCCAGCTCTGACTGCTCCTTTTTTTTTTCAGCTACCCATAAACTGATATAAAAGTTCTCCTCAGAAAACAAAACAAAAAAATTGATATAATTTCTGCTCAGTCCTAATGTATCAAGTTTCTAATGTTTTTTTCTCAAGGTCTGAGAGGATAGGATAGCTCAACTCTTCTCTGGCAAAAAGTTTGCTGAAGCCTTCGCATTTCTCTCTCACAAAGTTTCCATCATCAGCAGACCTCATGCAATTTAAAGTGAGGGAAGGAAGGATGTTTTATGCTTTTTATGGGTTTCCAATTGTATATGAAAGCATCAGTCACCAGCTAAATGTTAAGTTCAGCATAACCTACTCTCTCAGTTATAGATGAAAACGTTGGAGCTGCAAACGTCGTCTGTGGGTTACCAGGTTCTATTGCAGTTTACAAAGAAAACACAAACATCATTAAAGCAAAGCATTTTCTTCAAAACTGTTTATTCAAGCTCCCAAGAGTCCTTTTCAAGACGTGACGGAGAATCTAAATTTCAAAGACGAAGCATATGAATTCTAACCTAAGCACTCAAGTGCTGCAATAGGCCCACTGCTTCTTGTAAGAAATACTGTTTCACAGAAATTGGAGAATTTATTTGGCCTTTTAAATGGACATAACACTTATTAAAAGTCAGCCAGAAACTTCAATTTTGTGTCAGCTTTTGTCTGTGTGACATGAAGCAGTACTAAAGCATTAAGTCCAGAATGCTTAAGACCTAATTCATTATGTTACATATGTTGTATCTTTTAGACCTTGCAGTGAAAGACAGCCTTTGCAGAGAAAAAGCAACTAAAAAGGAAGTATATCTGTAACTATTACAAAAATTGTTCGAATACATCTTTTCCTAGTGCCAGAGAATCTGTAACCCCAAGCAAATGCGATTCGCCTTGAGTACATCATCCTTTTACTTACCCCTCAGAATGTTGACACTGCACCTTTTTGATCATCGGCATAAACACAAGCTTCCCTAAAGTTATGATCTTCATCTTCTGACCTATGATCCAACCTATCGTGTAGGTAACTGGAGCACTGGAGATAGACACTCTGAAATCTGTTTAATTGCACTAAAGGCAATTTCCAGCAGAATACAAATAACAGCTACAAAACAGGTGGCATTTTATAGTACTATAGTAATTTTTTATGGAAAAGTGACTATTCCAAAGGGTTTAAAAACCACCATGGTCCCTCACTATTGTGTCTAGCATTACGTAGGCTTTGCATCTGGCAACTTAACAGAATGTAAAAGATAAGGATTCTGGAAGCTCAGGTGTATGGTTTATCACTCTGGGTATGTCCACTGCAGAAGAAAAGTATTCTGAAAGCTCTTTACACCCACCTTAGATTTTGCATTATGAAAAGAAATAAAAAAAATAAAAAAAAAAGAAAAAAATAGGGATAAAAACTTACTCAATTCTTTTTTCATGCAAACCTCTTAAAAAAAATAAAAGTATCAATCTCTTTTTCAATATTATGATTTTAGGTGGATTCTCATTTCTCATTCAAGATGTACATTAATAATCCCCATTCTTGTGAGACTGTTTTGAGTTTTAATCTGTTTATTTTTTGTCAAAATAGCAAAGTTCAATTAAAAATAGGAATATTTTTTCTTTTCTATTTTTTTCTAAATTAAAACATTTCAGACCTTTATTTCTAGAAAGTTTATGTTTTGGTAGAGATTCTGTGTGAAAACATGATATCTACTTGTGTCTGAACTCTTAGAGATCTAGTCAAAGCTCTGACATGCTGGACAACTAAAAACTGAACTTCAATAAAAAGATACTTCTTTTAGAAAAATGTCATGTAAATCACTGCTGTTTCAAACAGCTTTATTCTTCACTTTCTGGGGCTAGAAAGCACTTTATTCTGTTTCATAGTACAGGCAAGACCATCCTTTGAGCCATGACTCAGATGTATCAACACTAGACTAAAACACGTTGAGTATAGCATCTGTTGAAAGGGAAAAATATAATAATTTCAATAGCTACAAAAAGAGGGTATTCACATCCATCTCCATTTGTGTTGTCATATACAAGGCCTAGTAACTAGAAGTAAAGAATTTTTTTATGAAGAGAAGTTTATTCAGTGGATTCCTCCACTTTTCCATTCTCAAATTGTGACTAAACCACTTTAAAAAAAAAAAAAAAAAAGGAGAAAAGGACTTTTTTCTATGGTTAGTTTTAACAACTAGAGGTTGTTTGTGTAACCCTTGAGAAACTCACACTTTCAGGGTGATCAATGTATTGTTTGGTGACCCCATGACAAAGCGTTAGCCCAAGGTCAGTGAGAACCAGGAGGGCTGCCAAAAGCTCAACAGCTTTCTGTGGGCTGTGGGAAGCATCCAAAGAGGCAGCACTGCTTCTCAGGAGCAGAAACAGTATGGTTTCCATCTCTACCTCAGTAATTTTTCAATATTACCAACAGCTAGAAAAAGGGGGTTGCTTCAGTCTTTGGGGGCTTCACTTCAATATTGACTCAACTCAGTTTTCATATCTCCAGAAGCAACAGTCTCAAATTCTAAATTACTTTGAGGAACCTGATGAGATAATAGATTTTTTTTTTTTTTTGCAAACTTTTTAAAAATCTGCTTTTTAAGCTCTGTTTGCTCAAAGATTTTTTTTAAATGACCCAGTGATGATCTAGGTGACACATGTGATGTTCTATTTCTAACTGATTTATAAGCTCAAACTGTGTCATTTTAAGAAAGTTAAACTGACCTTCTCTAGGTTGGATACAGCTTAATCTGTATAAACTTAATTGTACTGAAATGTTTATTGTCAACATAAGAAACTTTCCATGGTAAAATTGTAATTTGAGTGATTGATACCTTATCTTTTTAAGGATACGTCAAAAAAAAGTGCTTGGGTAGCTCAAAGTCCATATATATCACCATCATTTCTTAAGTATCAATAGCATGGTTATTGTAAAGAATAGTCTTCAGAAAAAAAAGGTTTACTTTCTTACTAGAAAGAAAGAAAAGTCATTAAAATTAGCTTCTTATAAAACTAACTTCCTTGGAAAAATATATTATAGAGCACTTAAGTGTGTCTTTCAATGAATAATTTTAAATTCAAAATAAATTTAGAATTAAGTAGCATTTAAAAAAATAAAATTTGGAAAATAACAACACAAATAGGTTTGAACTTATAAAAATATTTCCCTTAAAAACAATTTCTTTAAATACTGTTTCATTCTGTAAAACAAGTTGATTTTGGTAAATCAGCAATTTTCTAGTACAAAAACATTCTGTGGGAAAAATTCCAAAAGGCTCTAGCTGTGAATTTTATCAATATTGAGGTACTTGAACAAAACAGCAAGCAGTAAGTAAGAGTATACATATAAACCTAAATAATATTCAGATAACTTCTATTGCTTTTACCAGGACTTTGAGGGGAAACAAGTGTTTTGCTCATTTTTCTCAATAGAATATTTGTTATTGTCATGTACTTCACAGTCTGTTATCTACCAATATTTTTACAGATGTCTTTTTTTTAAGAAAAATTATTGATGCATTTCTGGAACCTGCAGGTATATGTTTATAAAAGTGTTGACAAAATATCTGTTCACATTTCCTATGTTATGAAGTTGAGGCTCATCTGTTCTCACAGACACACACACAAAATCATAAGTTCAGTAGCAAACCTCTGACAGAAAGTGTATAATGAGCACATTTTGGAAAACACATCAAGATCTACTTAAGCAAAGTGAGGGCTAGTAGGCACCGTAATAACATTGATCAAAATCAACAGCTAATAACAAAAATTGATTAGTTGAAATGTATTTGCATGATATTTTTTTTTTTAAGTCATATAGTAACCCAAACAAAAGAAGCAATGTATCAAATAATAATTTTTCTCCCACAAACAGATTGGCCAGATGTAACAAGCAACCCCACGTTCCCTTCCAAGGCCATCACACACACTGCACAGAGCAGCTAACAACTTTTGACCACTACCAAACTGAAAGTACCTGAACACACTCCATCCCATGCCTCCAGTCCCATGGTGTCTTTATTTTCTCTGTTTTGTCAATCCTTTAAACATAAAAATAGAAATGAGGAAACAAGCCTAAAGATGTGAGGAAGAACACTGGGGGAAGGGAGGGGTTTTAACAGGTTTTTGAGCCAGACACATGTTACCACATGGTTTGCATTACAGGCCAGTGTATTAAGAGTAGACCACCACAACACACAGGTGGAAGTGTGAGTCTGGGAGCCATTGAAGTTTGATCACTGAGAATTTTCCCAGTGTATCACAATTACAGAAACATCTGGGCTATGTGACTTAGTGCCGACTTGCTGTGAAAATTTGGTGTTCAACAACCCTCAACATTTCTAATTTCTTTCTTGTTGTCGGGTGGTCTCGAGTGACACATTGTGATCACTGGTTTCAGAGCCACGAAACGGTTTCTTTATCACACCTTCCTTTTATGGGAGTGCTTACCAATTCAGAACACTTTTTGTTTTCATATATAGCATGGTATTTATTTAAAAGAAAGTGAAAATTAGTTAGGAAAAAATATCTATACAAGGGAAAGATCTTGTGCTGGATTAAATATATTTACACCAGCTGAAAATATTAATTCCAGGGTTAGAAGCAAAAACATTTCACAACTGATCTAGCACTGGCTAAGTGAGTGAATGTGAGGACAAAGATAAAAAACTAACAGATTTTTGGAGATACTATTCCTTAAGTGTCATGAAGTGACCTCTGCTTTACAGCTGTGAGGCAACTAAAGGCGTTTATAAGTGAAGGTTGCCACTCCAACCCAGGAATATCATAGCACAAGACTGTACCAATTAGGGTACTTCTAGGTGTACAATAACTAGCATTAACAGGACACCCCAGACTTCAGTAATGTCCACCTGGAACAAGGCAGAAACAACAAGAAAGTTTCCCTGGGACTCAGCATTCACAAAAGTTGCTCCTAGGTGTGTGAAGCATATACAGCTTTCTCGGTCCTTTCCTCTCTCATCCCAAGAATTCTTCTGGTAAATGCCATAGCCAAGTCCTGCTTTTATTGTCACTGAAAAAAGATCACTTAATAAACTGCTGAATTCAAGCAATAGGTTATGTCTGACTATTGCTGATGGTAGAGAAATTGCTCCAGGAATTGTGTCACCTGACTTTAGCAGTTTAAGTGCCTGTGATGATGCGTGAAGATTTCTTCGAATCTCATGGAATGAGAAGCACCTTCAGAGGACAGATTATCCTGCATCACCAGAGACGCCTAAACATTAGGTTGCATCACCATCCAAAAGCACTGGTATTTATTTCTCCCCTGCCTGCAGAATGAACCTCAGTAACCAGTTTAAACTAGATGCGTAACTTCTGAATGGTTAAAATCAGGCATAAAGGATTTTACCATCAGTCTGTTGGTGGGTCAGCATTCATAGCAGCGACAGGTTTCTTTGAGGTACAGCTCAGCTTCTTTTCCAAATCTCCTTTACTGCGCTAGTTCTTAGCTGACAACTAAGTCTTAGCTGACAGCTGACAAGCCTACATTCTGCTTTTGGACTGAACTGCTCTTTTTCTTCTACCGACAACCGGTACAGTTCTTCTCAATGATAGAGGCATGAAAACAGGAACAGAAGAACTCTTCTAAAATAAGTGATGCTGAGAATGCATCTGGGGCAAAATCAAACCATTTGGCTTGCTTGCTTACATTCCTTTAAAAAAGGGGATCTGATTATTTGCACTGTATTTACAATTATATATTCGTTCAAATTGAACCCAGATGTCAATAAATGCCCAGATGTAGACTAAAGCAGAAAAAGGTAGCAGAAGTGGAAAATTGTACTAGTGGTGGTGAGTAAAATGTATTATGACTTACATAACGAACTATCAGCCAAAAGAAAGTTGAGATTTAACATGGATCTTGTCTCAAAAGTAATGCTTGAGATTAAGATGAAAAATTATTGTATTTTATATCTATTAATATAAAAGGAAAACATTAAATCAAGACTGAAGTGAAATTTCTGTTCTTAGCTTTGAGTATGTGCAAAATCTGTGCAGTAATTAAACTCTGAAAGATGTAAAATATGACCTGCTGAGATGCAGCCAACCATTCTTTTCAGAGATGAGTTTTAATGTAGTTGGATACTCTGAGAGGCAAAACCTTGCTTACCTTATGAGTTTTGTGAGGGTAAAACTTCAGTTTAACCTAAACAGATTTCCAGAATACCCCTCACTCACTGCACAGTTAGATCACGTGCTCACTGAGTGACAGCTCGTAACTACATACAAGAAATCTGCTCCGCATGACCAGGACCTGGTTTCCAAAGGTTCACATTCTGGTCAAAACACAGCCAATATGTACCAAATCACTTCCTCCCAAAAGGGGCTATTTCCCTGGCAAGTTATGTGCCACGTTTCCTGCAAGTGAAAATGACCACAAGTCCCGTTTTTCCTATCAACATTTTACCATTTATATCAAGAAAGTATTTGGCTCTTCATCCCCCTCCTGAAGCTATTTTAATGAAAGCTTTTTGTAAAAGGCAGACTTTTTTAGTTATTCATTTTATGGGAAAAATAATGGGTTTGTGGGATTGTTTTGAGTTTTATTTTGTTTTGCAATTTTGTGTTCTCAAAAATTGCTGGAACATTACTTACATAGATTTTCTTTTAAAAAAAATCACTTTCAGACAGAAACCGTGAATACAAACGTTAGGATTGGATAGTGATCAGTTAGGAAAACTATGAGAGAATTAAAAAGTAGATAGAATGGAAGAGTTATGCAACCTTAATTACATTTGCTATTGCTCTTCCAGCTATCAGCATCACTAAGGGGAAAAAATTATGAATCTTCTTAACATTAATTTGTATTACTGCTTCATATTATTCTCATTTGGCTCAATGAAGTAAAAAATAAATAAATAAGAAACAGTTTGTGTTTGAAATATTGGTTATTTCAAACCAGCATATTACTTACCCAAGAATATCCAGCCAACAGGGAAATTAATTTGATATTTAGAGTCATTAGCTTCACAATATTCATTTTGAGTAATAAGCATTCTGGAAATGTTTTAAAGGGATTGTTAGGACACAATATACAAAAGCAGACATAATAGCAGATTGAATGAATGATGGCAGGAAAATGCAAAAGAGGACAAATGAAATCTAACTATGCTTTAGGCCTAACTTTACAATTACTTTGTATTTTACATACCAATTTATAGGACTGACCCAAAGGAAAAAAAAAACTGTGTGAAATACACATTGTGATCTCCAAATTCTGGACAAAGTATGAGAACAGTAAAATTATTTAAGAAATATGGAAGGGAAAAAAATATCAAGAAGAGAAAATAAAACAGGATTTCTTAGCCCTCCCCTAAATGGGAGTGTGTGGTTATTTTTTCCATATTTTCAAAATAAACATGTAGGCTGACTTATGAAGAGTACTGCAAGGTTTTCCCTCAGTCTAAGCAAAGAGTCAGTGGAGTTACTGTGGGGTAAAAAACCAGTTTCACACCGATGAGAAATAACTCAAAGCTGCTGAGACAATCGTGCAACTTTCATTGCAGAACCAGAGCCTAAAACAATAGTAATCTAAGATGTTGCTAGGAAAAAAAAAAAAAAAAGAAGGGAAAAAAAACAGAATTAAAAGAAAAAGGCAGATACTGTGATTGCATCTCCCCAAGTCATTAACACAGATCAAGACCTCATCTGGTCTCTGGCTGTGGGGCAAAGGAGGTGGCACGGCTCACACCCTCACCACATCAGGGTCACTGCAGCCAGAACAAGCAGACCTTGCCCAGCATTGTGCAGGGGTTTGCTCGCTGGCCAGGGCCAAAACCATGCCAGGGACTACACTCACAATTTCACAGCCATTGAATGCAAGTGCCCTGGCCTCGTTTCATTCACCAGCACCGCCACCACCAAGGGGAGCTGATCTGAGGAGCAGTGGTGGAGGAAAGCTAGTGCCCAAAAAACCAGTGCTGTGAATGTAAGGGGAACTTTTGTCCCTAAGTATTTGTTTTTCAGCTAAAAAGCCTACTTCCACGAAAAAGCTGTACATATTTCAATAGAATATCAGGTCTCACAAAGGGTTGCACGAGTTCTTACTGTCTAATAAAGAGTCAGCAAATTTATGTTGTAGTAAAAACAATTGGGAGTAAAAATTCTTTAAAAAAAATAATAATACTCCATTCATCTGACTACAAAGTGAGTTGCAATAAATACAGTATTGAGAAACAGAGCAGCTTAGCAGGGTTTTAAGTAGTCTCTGCATCCTCACTGCTGCTCCCACACACGCACACACACACAGGCTGCCACGCACTCTCCCTCGTGCTGCTAAAAGCAAACAGTGGATACCACGGACAAACATTGTAAGCACAGATGTGTCCATTATAACCAGCGTGAACTATGCTCATGAGGAGTGCTGTCACTTCAGAAAATCCAAGTGTCTCCGGCTGCGAAAGAGCAGTGGGGTGTGAGAACAAAAGAAAGAGATGTTGTGATTAAGACAGGGCTAATGGTTCATTA
This sequence comes from Nycticryphes semicollaris, assembly GCA_013400055.1. Taxonomy (NCBI): domain Eukaryota; kingdom Metazoa; phylum Chordata; class Aves; order Charadriiformes; family Rostratulidae; genus Nycticryphes; species Nycticryphes semicollaris. Next base: position 517,597 of record VXBJ01006921.1, read on the forward strand.
ACAATATCCAAGGCCTGGCTCTACAGCTTAGAAGTTAAGGATTTATTTCAAAACTACCTTTTGGCTTGCTTTTTCTTTTTTTTTTGTTATTGCTCTTCATTTCTTTTCTTTGCCTTTTGAAAAGGATTTGTAGCTTCCTCTCTTGCCCTTTTGTCTGATAGCTCCTAAAATATGAAGCAAATGAAAACAGAGATCTAGTGAAAACAATATTTTCTTCTTTTCTCATCTCTTTTTTCAACTCTCTCTCTGATGTGTGAGTCTAAAGCAAGGACACAGGGGAGAGACAGCATTCTTTGCTTCAACAATGGCCCTACCCTGGCTTTTGGGGTCCAGCTTGGCAATCCAAGGGCAACTTTCAGAGCAGGCAGAGTACTCACCTGAGCCAAAAGTACCACAGAGAGCTTTCCAGCATTTTTAAGTTATATGGTTGTATTTCAGCCCCTTTTTGGTACTGGTTCATTTACCATAGAGGCATGAAGGTCATTTGTGTCTATACCGCTAAATGAGGAAGGCCAATAAGTGAACTTGGGTGCAGCAGTACTGCTGTCAGCTCACACTCCCCAGACAGTGCCCAGAGACAGTTGACACATTAGCTTGTGCCAAAAACCTTCCTCCAGTTGGTACTAAGAACAATACTGCATGAGATTTGGCTCCTTCTGCTTCCTGACATTGTTCAACATTGTCCTCAACCACCACCATCAGCCCCCACTCATACCTTGGGCACGCAGCATATAATTCTAGTTCGAAGCGGCAAAAGCACCTTGCTGATGGGCTGTGGCACAGCCTAAAAATTGTTTCAGTCAGAACTAGGAAAAGCCAAACACACACGCAATCGTAATTATGTCCTAAAGCCAAGGGTTTGTACATGGTGTCTGGAGGAGCCGTAGGGTAAAGCGTGATGCGCTGGGAGGTCAGTCAGTCTGCTGCAAAGGGTCTCCAGCAAGAACTAACAGGCGGAGCTGAGAAATCCTAAACAACAGCACATTTGACCTGGAAATTGCTTAAAATGGTTAGTGGGGAAGCGTTATGCACAAGTGCATACCCTATATCTCATGTTTCACTGTAATTCATCAGGATACCCCTTTATACCCTCTTCTCATCCAAAACCATCTCTGACTGTCACCACCTATACATTTGCTAACTGAACTGTACCGAAGGTGATTCCTTTAAACTACAGCTGGAATTAGAAGAGTGAGATTTACCACAGGGGTTCAAATACTTCCTGGCAGGACTTCTTGTGGAGCAATCCTTTAGTTTACACTTTAAATTTTTACAAAGGTACAGGCTAGACGCTGACTGGCTGGGAAGCAGCTCTGCTGAAAAGGCCCTGGTGTCCTGGTGAGCTGCATGATCAGGAGCACAGCCAAGGGATCAGTGAAAGTTACTTTCCGCTTTACTCAACGTATACTAGACCACATCTAGATATGGTGTCCAGTTTTGGATCTCCACTACAAGAAAGATATTAATAAATAGGTGAGCTCAGCAAAAAGCAACCAAAATGATTGAAGTACTTGCTCTCCAAGAAGCTGGGGGAGCTGACCCTGTTCAGCCTAGAGAAGAGGTAGCTTCAGGAGGACCCAACAGCATCCTGCCAGTGATGACAAAGAGATTACCAGAAAGATGGAGGCAGGTTATCCATGGCGGCCCGTGGCACAGGATGCTTTACTGGCAAATTACATAAATTGAAACAAAAGAGGTTCTGACTTTATATAGCGGAAAACCTTTTCACTATTAGGACAGATAGTTTTGGAATATGTTGCACAGAGAAGTTGAGCAGTCTCCATTTTTGGAATTTTTCCAGACTTGACTGGACAAAGCCCTGAGCAGCCTGGTCTGGCCTTGTAGCTTATCCTGCTGTGTGGAGGCTGGACTAGAGACCTCCTGAGACATCCTCTGATCTCAATTATCCTATGATCTGAAAATTGGATGTGTTGAGCCTGTGTCATTGCAGGCTGTCCTGCAGAGACAGCCTGCAATGTGGAGAGAAACAAACATCTCTAAAGGGTTATTCTTTAACCTAACTCAAACATCTAGCTAGAGTTGAGGTGGCTTGCTTGTTTCAATCCATGAACAGAACCTGGAGTAAGTAATTTAAATTTAATCCTCCAATTTATAAATCACTAAAATTTGGTGAGAAGTGTCTCAGCCTTGTACCATGTTCTTTCTTTTGTTTGCTGAGATTCAAACTTTCCTCTCTAGTGATTATGTCATAGGATGCTCCTGCAGGCCAGGAGACATTCACAGGATATCTTTTGCTGAGAGCTCTTATAAGATACATAGGCAATGTCTGTAGTAGCAAATAAAAGGAGAGGAGGTGCTAGCTAAAGCAGTAAACAACAATTGTCTGTGCTCATGAACTCATCATCTCTCTGTCACAGCTATATCTCCTGCCAGATGCCATTCAGACATAAATCTTGGCAAGAGCTGGGGACTACCTTGTTTGGGAGAAGACAGAAAGCCAAACTGTGTGGTTCCAAGCCATGCTGTCCCAGGTCATGGACAATCCCTAGCCCTGTAGTAGGCAGTTCTGCTGGACAGTGGACAGCCCTGAGCAAAATTGGTAGGAGTGTAATCCTTTCATGATCACCAAGCCCCAGTTTATAAAACCTGTTTTATTTTCCTAATAACTAAATGACCTTCCTGTGCTAGCTTCATGACTGGAGATTAATACGCTCTGGGATCACTGCCCAGTCACTTCTGCCAGCACAGGAGCCATTCCAGGAGACATGTTCCTTCGACTCCCTGGTTAGATTTCAGTATATTTCAATTTTCCATTTGTAAATTATAATTTTTTCCAGCCCATGGTGTTCTGGTAGTGTACTAGATCTATTGGAAAGTAGTATCAGCAGCACTTTTCCTGAGCTAATTCCTCTGCCACAGTGGCAGTATCTAAGAATCCACTTGAAATCTCTGTGGATAAATAAATCTTCCCTATTGTAGTGAATTTTACGGTAGTTTTCTTGTTGCATCATTCTGTTTTAGAGGTTTAGCACTAAGGCTGATTGTTCGAGAAAAATTCTGTAGCAAAATTGTGCACTGCAGTATTCTGCATCAGAAACTGATCACAAATGTGAACACTCTGAATCTGATTCTGCCCAAGCCTTCGTGTATTTTCAACTTGAAGTTCCTGTGGGAATGCCTACAAGTTATTTTAAGACGCTCCTCCAGAACAAATTAATTACAGATACAGGCAGCAAATCTACAGGCACTTCCCGGGCATGACTGGAGGCCACCCCCTCAACTGAGCAGATCCCTTTAAATTGTGGAGATGACACCACTTATTTTAAAGCAAGAAAACCACTAAATGCTGTAATGGATTACAAAAAGCTCTAGGCTTGCCTGGACATGAGGTAAATGGCTTTCTGAGCATTCTTCCTCACCCCTCTTCTACTCCAGATGCCTTTTTACCAAATATATGGGTACACTCCATAACTTTAGTGGAGTATCAGCCAAACTTGGGGTGCTACTGACAAATAAATCTTGCAAAATTAGGATCTTAGTCAGTGCCACAGAGACCATTCACTTTAACAGTAATGATACTATTTATAACTAAACTATTCATGCAAGAAGTTCATAAGTCACAGCATGTGGACCTTTAAAACTGTGTTGCCAGTGCTAGCATTCAGTTCTTTCCATGTGTAGTATCTTACAAGGATAGTGTTACAAATGCCTCACTGATCCCATGAGAAAGTGTAACCCTGCCGAGCAAGGAGCTGTGATTGCCACTGCCTTTACATAAAGAAAAATTCATCTGACTCTCAGAAGCTGCTGGCAGTGATGCACCAGTTTGAAGTCTGTGAGAAGAACTTCTCTTCTCAGACTAACGTTAGCACAGGTGTGTGGCAGAACAAGGTGAGGTGCCTGGGACAGGGACAGCAGCACTTACACTAGAAGGGTGTTAGGATCCTAGGGCAGTTTGTCATGAAAGGTATGTAAAGCTAAATGAAGGAACATATGTGAACTAGAGGCTTAAACGGGCTTGACAGAAAGATCAGCCAGGTTAGGGGCACGGTACTGGAGTCTTTGTTGGAGAACATAAGGAGGATATGGAGGTCAGAAGCCAGGAGACCAGGAGCTGCTGCTGTGCTGTTTCTGAGGGCAGTCCTCAAACAAACTCGGTTTCAGAAACCCCTGGTTTATTTCACAGACTTTCTCCCACCATTGTACGCAGACCAGAGCACCAATTCTTTGTATGCTCAGCTACAAATCTAGGAGGGAACTTGCTCCCAGCATGGGGACTGACATGAGTGACATTAAACATGTGCATACAGTTTGGGTGCTACCGTGATATACATAATAAATAATAACAAGTATAAAAACAGACCTACCTTTTAGTAGCTGTGTCTCATCTATATTTGTAGATCCACAGCCATAAACATTATAAATATAGCTGAAATTGTCCAATATGTATAGAATGCAGATATTCCAGGATGCCCATAAAACACATTAAAAAATGTGAATTGATTACACATGCACTTTTTTTAATGAATAAGGTCTATAGATTTTATAGTATTCCTCTCTCTCGAATCTTGTAAAATACATGGAAGTCTTAATTATAGCTGAAGATATCTGAACTATGTTGGCCTTTGATTTTATAATACAATATGTAACTCCTGCTGGAATAATAAACCAATAAATTCAGTATTTGTTATAAATGAGTTTAAATTTATAAGTCTATCAAAATACCTCCTGGTTCCTGTTAATGTTTAGGAAACATTTCAGAAATATTTAAGGTTCCTGGCTGAAAGAATTGCCTCACTCATTGCTGAGCTTCTGTTGATCCAACGTCTTGAAGTAATCAACAGTTATATGTACTGTATGAGTTACACACGCACAAATGTTGTATATGTAGGTAAGATAGACACAGAAGGAATGGAAGGAAAGTAGAAGTAATAGCTTATGTGTAAGTACTTCCTTCAGTAAGATGTTTGGATCTAAAAGGCCCATCCTAAAGAAACTGTAAATCACATTTGGCTTTGGAATTTATGAAATAGGTTACCTTTCAAATAGCACCCTCAAATCCCTGCAGGTACTGGCCAGGGACATTCAGTTTGCTAGTGAACAGCCAGCTGGAAAAATTCATACAGTATCACCATCATGTGCTTGACTTTGTGGGTTTGTGAGGAAACTTCAACTCTTGCTTTCTGGTCACCTTCATATCAGTGCTCATGTAATATGAGTTTCACTTCTCACCCTGCAGTGTGCACTTGCAGCCCAGAAGGCCATGTGTTGCTAGCAGATCCAGAGAGGTGATTTTGCTACTTTGCTCTGGTGAGACCTCACCTGGACTAATCTGTGCAGGTCTGGAGCCTTCAATATAGGAAGGACTTGGACCTGATGGAGTGGGTCCAGAAGAGGGCCTACAGGAAGGCTGGGGAGGGTCTGTTTACAAAGGCCTGCAGTGACAGGATGAGGGGAAATGGCTTCATGCTGGAGAAGAGCAAATTTAGACTGATATTAAGAATAGGTTCTTTACTATGAGGGTGGTGGAACACTGGAACAGGTTGCCCAGGGAGGTGGTTGAGGCCTCTTCCCTGGAGATATTCAAGGTGAGGCTCAATGAGGCCCTGAGCAACCTGGTCTAGTTGAGGGTGTCCCTGCTGACTGCAGGGAGGTCAGACTAGATGACCCTAGAGGTCCCTTCCAGCCTGGATCATTCTATGATTCTATGAGATAATTAGTATCTGGGTCCCAGCAAAAGATGCAGAGAGTCAAGTGTCGTAGCTGAAGATCATTAAAAAATGTTCCCTCTCATTCTGCAAGTTAGTGCCCTTGGCATGGCTCCTGAAGCTGCAACCAACCAAACCTGTAACAGGAAGGATGGACAGTAAAAGGAGATGAGACTTGTTTGCTGATATTAGATACTTAAAATGAAGAAGCATCTGATTCTACTTTTAAAACTCAAATGTAGAGCTTGTACTAGCGTAGTCTGGTAATGTTTTGTGACAGAAAACCAGTAAAATTTTCTTGTCAAAATACTAAATACCACATAAAGGACTTACAGATGCTGTATTTAGGTAGATTAGCTAAAGCATGGCATAAACTGTAGTTTCTTGAAATTCTATCCCCAAGGCAAAACTAAAATGTTCGATGGTTGGGGTTTTTGTTGTTGTTGTTGTTCCTCAACAGAAAACAGCTTTAAAAATATGATGAATATAAAGTGTTATAGTTTCTAAATTAGGCTGGCTTTTGGCTAGGTACATGTTTTCTACTGAAGTTCACACCAGAATCTGAGACATGTTAATTTAGGTTAGGCGTCTACTCCGTCAGCTGTTCAGCAGAATATATAGACATATCCATTCAAGGCCTTTCATTCCCTGGAAGCCCAAGGAGCATTTTGGATATGACTTTTCAGCACTAAAACTGGTCAGCTTATGGTAGCATTTTCTCATTTCAGTTTCTTCAGGTCCAAACCACAACAATCCACAAGGGGACTAAAGCATATATTAATGAGGTTTTTAGCCCCTGTAGATTTCTCCTTCTAATTTGCCAGAATTTTATGTACCCCTTTCCTGACCCTAGAAGTGATATTTTCTTCCATCTGGAATGATTGTTTCATGTTAATATGTTGGTTTGAATATAAAACATAGGAATGTTGGTTAGCACAAAACATAATGAAGGCTCTGGGGTTTTTTAGCTTTTTTGGTTTTATTTATTTTTTTCCTTAAAGAAACATTACTCATTTGTTCAGGCCAAGAATGTAAGGCTTCAGATGTTACTCATGCAAATCTAATGTAAAACACAAACATTAGGCAGTAAATCCATATTTAGGCACCTAAATAAGCAGCCTGCTTTGACGCGTTAGTATTCTGGTAAAAGCCTATGTTTTATTTCCTGACCCCTGTCATCTGAATTCAGTCAGACTTATTAAGAATTGAAACCCCATCTTATAAGAGGGACCTGTGTCTACTAACTGCCACAACTACCATTATGACAATTACACTGGAATGAGATCTCATGGAACGTTAGACCTGGACAAACAGACGACATTTTATTTAGATCTTTCCTCTTGGCCTGCAGCTTCCATCTGAAATGCCCATTGTAAAGTAGAACCATACCTCCCAGTGGATAAAAATCCAGCTTTTGCAGTTACCCCCGCAACTTCTCTTATAAAGATGCTGGTAGCTGAGTGCATTTTTGAGGGCTGAATTTAGTTGCAATGTTCTGTTGTTGAGAATTTCCACTCGTTTGATTTTTTTTTTTAATTTCTTTCTTCCACGTGTTCTACTTACTCTAAAGTAAAAGTGTGTGTTTTCTCTTGAGTTAATGAAAACTCAACAATTGTTAGGCCCACTGAATTTTTAACTGAGCAGTTCTGCGAGAATGAAAAGGAAAAAAATACGCACATGGTAAACACAAAAGTGCTTAAGTAGATACCCATATATGGTAATACGTATGGGTTAAATATGAACATATTTGGCAGAAATGCATGACAAGAATCCCTGTCCAGAGCCAAACCCTCATAGACAAAGGACAGAATTTGCCACAAGCTTCCCTATCTCAGCTGCATGCAAGGCACGTTTCTTTTTTGGATGTATCTGGACCATCATCCATTATGCATTCCATATGACATTCATCTCAATGGGGTTTACTTCACCTGCTTTCATAAAATGAACCTTATTCTTCTTGCTCTCATATAATAAGAAAGCTTGCTACTGAGTATTAAAATATGTGCAACATGTGGCAGACATCTGTGGTGTGCTGCCATTGCACTTGACTCGCACAACAACGTAAGGCATCTCACCTTCCAAAGTCAACCCTGCCCCTCTTCAAAATACATCTTATTTCAGAAATGCAGGTGCAAAGCAACACACCTCAGCAAATACTGAACACATAAAGAATTTCAAAGAGGTTTTGTTCCACCGTATTTTGCTTAGACATATCATGGAACAGCTCGTACATAGGGATCAGTTTTCATTTGGTCTAGTCCAGGACTTTCAGTCAGTTGGGCTTTGTTTTCTTCTTTTTTTTTTCTTTTTTTTTTTTTTTTGTTTTCACATATTCTTTTTCACCAAAAAATAAAATTTTTCTTAAGAGTGTAGGTTGCTGTTCGTGGGAGGCAGTTTCATGGTTCCACAACACAGCCACTCACTGCCCATCAACCAAAACCTGGTAATGACTGGATTCTTTAAACTCCATGATGAGTGTGACATAAAATGCATTAGCTGTGTTCACAGTAACAGTGGCTTAAATTAATACATCTTACTTCACATTTGCAATATCTTCAGTGCATGCACAAGCTGAAACTGGAAGCTTGTGTTCATTTTTGGAAGCAAAGTAAAATAAATATAAATGAGCTCCTTCCCTTCTGAATGGGTTCCTGAAGCCTTTTAACTATCCTTAACTAATCCACTTTAACAGCTAAGTCACACCGCCTTTCCTGAGCATCCTTGTGTCATCAAGTTCTGGCTTGCAGGTATGGAAAGTGGAACGTTTGCTGCTGCATTCAGACTGCACCTATGGAAGATTTGTGCAAATGTCAAGCCTGTCATGCCCAGACATCAACATGTGTTGCCTCTGCTCACATAGCTCTGGAGTAATCATTTACCTGTACCATATGAGCTCAAATCTCAGGGATTTTACTCCTATTTACTCTCTGGCAATGCAAAGGACTTGAAATTACATTTTCTTTAAGGTCATTCTAATTTATCAGGTAGTACAGAAGCATATTAATTTAAGATCTCTCTCTCATCCATCACCTGCTGCAGTGGTGGGCAGTTACACTTGCTTTGTACTTGCCTAGTCACCAACTTGAGGTGCAAGAACCTGGAAAACTAGACTCATTTTGTGCAGAAGCTGAACATTTGTCTTGTGTTACTTTCTTATGTAGCATTGCATCACAAATGCTTCCCCTGATTAATACGTAAATCAAAAAGTACTCAAAATTTATTAATCTTGCATGAGAATGGAAAAGGTCATTACAGAAATTCAAAACAGACTGCGGATTTTTTGAATAAGTCTTTCAAGAGGAAAATAAAACTCCAACACATGAGGAATTTCTAGAAGCAGGTAACGGGTCGTTCACATCTGCTGTCCTGCAGTGTATGACTTAGGCAAGCACGCTGCTCCAGGATGGCTGCAGCTCTGTTACCATCACCTCACTGTAACCCTGTGTAACCTCCATTACTGCAAGAAGAGGTGATGCCCTGGCTATTCGCTGACAGGAATAGGAGCCACCTGCGTGAGCATTGCGTGCCACAAGGTCTATTTCAACACCAAAACCTGACGCACATAGGCACATGTGCAGAAATGTATGTACCCTTTGAAAAACTACTTAAAGGAATTCCTGGCATTCACCACTATACCTGGCTCAGCAAGGATTACAACTCTGAGCCATGCCATAGGTGTTGCAAGCATGGAGCATTTGCAAAGTATCAAGAGCATATTGCCATTATTACATGAATGCAGTGATTCAAAGCAATTTTGACTGAAAAAGGCCTCATTTTAATTTACTGTTAGGGCTCTCCCACCACCTCTGCAGTATAAAAATGCCTTGAAATGGATATAAGTAATCCTAATCAATCCCACTCTAAGGCACATTTATGCTGCTTTATGACAAAAATGAAAGTTCAGGCTGTCAAGAGTTATGTATGTATAGCACCTACTGAATTGGACCTTTTCTTTGATGGCAACACTTTAGGCCAAAGAACAGAATCACAGCTTCATCGTATCAAACTCTACATAGAAATAGTGTGTAGGAAAATTATACATCAATGGAAGATATATATGGCCAGATCCAGACTCAAGCTGCAGTAAATAATTTTTAAAACCACCTTAAAAGTGTGATAGGGATCGGAACAAATAAGGGAAAAAAACTAGAAATATTAGTGTAGTCAAATGAAACACCATGCATTTACTTTAATATAGTCTGATGCTTTATAAAATCTGCTATCACAGTACTGTATTTATAATAATTCAATGCCATGAGGCAACTACTGTCTGAGGGCTTGAGCCTGTGACTTCAGGCATCTCTCCATTATGTTTTCAGGTGAATCCTAAGTTACTCCTTTCCCGAAGTGCTGTAAACTTCTGCCCACTTTGTGCTTGTCACAGAATAAGCACAAGAAACCAGCGCTTGGCTATTATTTCCCTGTGAGCCTGCACAGCACTTTGCAATAGCCAAGTAGGCCATATGGAGAGAGCCGTTGTGCTGGTTAAAAGAGCTTGTTTTGGTGGCCATTGGCTGTGCTGCTTGGCCACAGGGCCATAGGCCAGCCGCAACAGCAGTATTGGAAGTCTGCAGTTGAATGGGCAGCAATCAGGACACAGTACACAACAGATATGGCATGACTTCCCTTGGAGTAAGCTGCCTTGCACAGAGGCGTCCACCTCTCACAGGCAACATCCAAAGAGACATGGGGGAGCTAGTACCTCAGCATACCACACATTGATCTGCTGCTTTAGGCAAACCCTTATTCCTCCTGGTCTAGTGGGATGAGGAACTCTTCAAGGCAGACTTTTACTGCATGTCCATTCACCACCTAAGTTATTCGAGCCATCTGTGTTTGAGACCCAATGTCAGTAAGTAAAGAATAAGATTAAATTCATGTTACCATCCACAGTGAAATCCCTACTAGGGCTATGAAGCAACAACCAAGGAAGAAGGATGGGTCAGTGATCAGGGTGGTGGTCTCTGCTGTTGGCATGCCTGGAGTAACCTTTGTCCTCTTACATTCTCCAGATGTGACACATTTCTTCATCTCCGTTTACAGAAATGAAGACAGGAATATTTCCTACCCTCTTCAGGGCTGTGAAGGTTAAATCCAATGAGGAGATTGATATAAATCTGAATATGGGTACCTAAGAGGAGGCATGTATAGACAGGGTACCTCTATAGGGCCTTGTGCCGCCATACACAGCAGAGCCGAGCAAGGCATGGCAAGGCTTTTCAGGGAAAATTATGTGGACGTTGGAAGCAGCAGAGCCATGTTAGCACATTGCTGCACCTGAACTAATAATGCTGGCACCTGAACTAACAGTGCCATGCTGAGGAGATCACATACTGAAGCGGGCAAAGTCAGCTCAATAGCTCGGCGTTACACTTTGTAGTGTATTGTGCCACAGGCTGTCCTTCCTTGGAAAAGTCATCATAACATGCCAGCTACAACCTTAAAGCGGGATACTTTTTTATTTGACTAAGCAAAGAAGGTGCCATTTGTCTGTATTGAAGGTACAGTTGTAGACAGTGTTACCCATACCAGAATAAATGAGGAATAGCTTCCCTGAAGACATCAGTCAGACAGATGAGAAATAGGGGAAGTGAGATGTGAATTCAGCTCAGAAGTTCACTTTCATTCATTTTTTTCCTCTCCCAACTGATGTGTGCAGAGAGTGAATGATCCTTGGCAGCAGACCAGGATGAAGGATATTGAGATCAAAGGAGTACCAGCACACCACCATACTTCACAGAATAGTGTGTATTTGGCACAGAAACACCTCTGATAAGCATTAAAAATACCTTTTTAATGGATATTTTATTCTTTTGACAGAGGCTATTTAAGATTTGAAAGTGACACAAAAGTAATTTATCCTCACATGTAAAAATGTACTCTTCAGATAGAGATAGCACATTTATTTTACTCATTCATGTACCACTCTGAAAACTAATCTTAGGTTCCTCCCTCAACACTGTGGAAAGCAAAAATTAATTAACATGGGTACAAAGAAAGAAATTAATCTGCCCTTTCTTTCCTTAAGATTCTGCTTTTAAAGTGGCAAACCTAGGGCATCTGCAAACAATCATTTTTTTTCTACTACAAATTCTCCTTCTTAATGTGTTTAATATGTCATTTGCTCATTAGCACATTTGTTCATTAATTTCTATTTAAAAGCACAGTCTACAGTCCATCATGTTTTTAATTTCTCCGGTCATTCAACAGACAGTACTTAATGTCGTCATAGTTGCATGAGAATTATTTTATATTTATCTACTTTCAACCAGAAGAATCCCAGAGCATGTTCATAAACTATCTTCTGTGAATAGGTTTATGAACAATGGTTTAGGGCAAATGTAATTATGTATCTTTTATACCTCTGTATACATATTTCCAAATGTGGTTTCTTTTTTTCTTTTTTCTTTTTTTTTAACTGCAGATCTGTCATAATACTGGCCATTTAATCCTTATGGTTCTTGCTAATCAGGAATTCTCTTCTCCCATTTGAACTTTCTCTTGGTTACTCCTGGTATTCTTATCAGGATTCTGAGGCATGGAAAAATTTAGCAAGAAATTGCAAAATAAGAAAAACTGACAGTGAAGGCTTCAAGAGAGAACACTGTGTGCTTTCTTTACAAGACTTCGTTGCACCAAATCCAAAATGGAGGCCTGTCTTTGGAAACAGCAGACTCCTCGAAGGAAAGAAGCTGGAATTCAGAGATAACAACGACAGAAGGGTATTAGAGTTACATATCTCCCATGGGCCAAATCTCAAGAGCTATTTAAACAATGCTATGAATTACCTAAGTCTCATGGAGCAGAATTAGGATACTCTCTACAATGTATTCCCTCACCTTAATGAAAGTCAGACCCAGAGCATAAAACAGTGTATTTTTGCCATCTCCAGAAAGGACAGGTCTATCATGTGGAGAAAATACAACTTTTGATTAGAAGTGACATTAACAGTTACAGTTCAGTGTTGGGTTTGTCTAGATATAAAGCAATTGAGATAAGTACATTCTTCATATTTTTGTACAGGCATGTTTAAACATGGAACAGCTTTTTCAGTGAGAAGATCACATAAAATATGTTTACCCTGAAGTGCGCAGACAAATATTTCAGGGAAAGGATTTCTTTTGGAAAATGTTAGTGAAAACAAAAAAAAAAAAAATTAATCTATTTTCAAAGGAAAACAAGTAGTTAGGAAAATATATATATATATATCTTTTAGGAAAAAAATTGCCTTGAAATGCTTTTTGGAGCATCAAAAACCTGCAGTTCTGATGTTACCTGCCTTCCCCTTCCTCAGGCTCCAGAACCAGGGTACATTTTTCATTATAGTTCCTTATTTCCTCTTCTCTCTGAGCTTCTGTGTTGCAGTATGGGAGTCTATGGTCATTTGAAAACACTATGTGTTTTCACATGATAATGTCTTCATGAGTAATCTAGCTCTTACAGAAGAATAAACATTTGGGACTCCTAACCTCTCAGAAATGGCTCAGCATTTCTCAGCAATATTTAACAACATTTTTCTTTGTTTCCTGAGCTACTCTTTAAACAAAAAGCCATCATGTTATAGGAAAAGCCAACACTTTCTCTTACAAGGCTGCATTTAGAGACTGAGGGCTTGAAAGCATTAGTCTGGGAGATTTTTGATGAACCATGCAGGGTGGTGAAATTCTTCAGAACTAATCAAGTCTTTCCCTACTTAACTTTGGACCTTTTTCTCTGAGACAATGTCAACCAGCAGTTGGTCAACCGCAGACTAGTCACACACACACCCTTTACTTTACTAGTTTCCCTGTCAGTATATAGGCTGGACAGAAAAATATCTTTGTCCATTACCTTCATATGAATTCCTGATAAAACAGGACCAGGAACAGGAGCAAGTGTCCTCTGTCCTCTGACTATCCCTGCCATTGAATTGCTAAGAAGCTCTAAGGCATAGCCTTGGATGCGGTGCCAGAATTACAGTCTGGAAACTGCACAAACCACACAAAGCTTCCCACCAGCAGCCTGGAAAGAACCACACTCTTTGAGGGGACAAGCCAGGTTGGAAACATGACAGGAATCATGCTCTGCCACTTAGCTTCAGGGCCAGACAAGCAGTCCTGGCTTATTTTATTTAAGAATATGGTTGCAAGTCATAGCGGTTAAATGATTGACCCCACAGGAATATCCTTCCACTTTATGTGCTCTTCTCTTCAGATACTAAGGACATTCTTCAGCAAACATACACTTTGGATGTGTACTGCACTGACAGCCAAATGACCAACTGTACTTTTTTTTTTTCCCAAAGTTTTCACATCATAGCTCAGAATAATTACCCCATGAGTCTGATTGATTTTTAGGTAGCAGTTTTTTATTCTCCAAGATAGACTACAAGTTTCCACGGTAAATCCACTTTTATTAGTGAATGTGGGTCTATTATTAACCCATGCTGGAAAATCTAGGTACTTCACTTCATATTTTTAGCTCTGGAGGTCCCCAGTTTAACCCATATTTCATCAAGCAGCATCACAGCTGTCACAGTAGTATATTAATCTGCAACTGCTGATCTTACACCACTGTTAATTGATGAGACAGCATGTCCTGGCTCTCTAATCTTACAAGGATCTGATTTCTCAATAAGCAGTTTATGAGATGTTCATTTGCGCATGCATGTTCTAGATAAAATGATCACGGAAATGTATTTAATGACTCTGTCACCTGAGGTTATTTTGCTATTTAAAACTAGTCAAATATAAATTACTTCATTGCATATGAAAGCATCCTTTTTATACCTTTTTACGCATTCTTTTCAAAATGGCCCGAAATGCAGCGGAGGCTTATGTGCAGAATAAGGTTAGATGAGGTTCATCATGCACACATTGAACTTCATAACATGTGCGTAAGGCTCACTGTAGTCCATGGAATTTCAAAAAGTCTTGGAACATTGCTTCCAGTCAAACTTGTGCTGAAGCGTTTTCCTGAGCAGAAATGGACTTCTGTACATCCCTCATTGGTCTGCTGAACCAGCAATTCTAACACTAATTAGTTTCAGCATTAAAACCCCCACCAAGACACGACACTAAAATTCAGCGAAGGCTGGATAAAATTGCAGCTTGCATTCTTTAAATATTTATACAGTACATCAAAACAAATGAAACTGGAGATTCCATTTCCAGCATGAGCTGCAACATTGCTAGGATGGGGTCTACTGTGTCATGCCACTTATTTTCATTTCTTTGATTTTTTTTTTATGACACTTTTGCTGAATCAGTAATCAGGGACAAGGGACAGAGTCATACTGTTTTAAATCTTCAGTATTCCTAAGAGTAAACAGATATCCAGTGAAGCAAGTTAGAGAGAATTTTAACTCTATGAATTATTTTGAGAACATGAAAGTCCCTTTCACAGATCAAGTTTATCACAACACTGAAAATATATAAGTATTCGTATTAAAATGTTTATATTCCATTAAAAAACACCTAAGAAGATTCTGTTCTTTTAGTACAAGTTCCTCATTTAGTTTATCAGGTCTGAGTTTCTCATGTCTGAGATACACAGATTCTTGTGGAGGTTGATATTATCACTACAGAAAAAAAAAAAATCCTGTAGCGTTTGATGGTAAGAACTATTTCTCTATTCCTTTTTTTCTCTGTTTTGGAGCTATAAGCATGCAGTAGTAGATCAGCTGTAAGATCAGTGATTTCCAAGTGAGCACAACATTTACCAAGTATATGCTGAAGTATTCATATAAAATGTAGAAGAGTAAAAACTACTCCTGCCACTCTACTCCTTCCCAGGCTGCTGACCGTTGTGGTTAAACAGAGCCCTGGAATCCAGTCCAAAGCTGTGGTTTGTGTGGACGAAGCACTGCACACATACAAGTCTTTGCTGCTCATATTACTTTTAATTATTACCTTTTTCATCACTTACATGACATACTTTTTTTTTTTTTTACTAAAAATGGAATGGAGGAACATTTTTTTTTTACTCAAGATGGAATGGAGGAACCAGAGTAAGGTCTGATCCCAATTGTGAACCAGGACTTAATCTACAAAATAGAAAACTGGAAGAAGTACATAATAACATATAAAAGACTGCAACCAAGAAAATGGGAATATTACACTTCTTGTTGAGGCTGAGCAGATCAAAAAATAGTATGATGAAAATGAAACATGGAAGAGTCATGTTGGACCTTAGGAAATCACATTCTAACAGAAGTAGAATATCTGGGGAAGTTATAACCTCCCCATTATTGAAGGTCTCAAAAACAGATCAGAATTACTTCTGTCAGAAATGACAGAAATATGGCCCTTTAAGGACAGAAAAACATAGCTGAGTTTTTGAGATCCCTTCCAGCTCTGTGATTCTGTAAGCAGTTAATGTATTGGTGTTTGGAGGAGGAAAGGGGATGCTCTGAGTGTCCCTCTTACAATGGTGTCTATAAAATTGCTAGCTGCATATTGCATAAAAAATTGTCATTTTTCATTAAAGAAAGCAGCAATATTTTTGCCAAGATATTTTTTTTCTCAGCTCTCTGAAAGTGCACGAGCAGAGCAAAACCACAATTCCAAGTCAACCAAACATCCAGGTGGTCTAGTATATGAACTCCAGTAGTGCCCAGTAGAGAGATGCCCACAGAAGAACAGATGCCCATAGAACAGATGCCCACAGTGAACAGTCATTCCCTATTTACTTTTTCCTTGCTTCGCAAGATTTTACAGATCTTTTCTTTAGTTTCTTGCACTGCAGTGCACTGTACTGCCCCATATTGAAATATGTTTCGGGAAAGGTGGACAGGGCAGAAATGATGTCTTGACTCATCCTTTTTTGTGAGAACTGAGCACTTTCAATGACAGTAAGACAGTGAAATGTAGTGAGGTAACATCCCTTATTAAATGTTTGAAACCTTTTACACTGAGACTCTGAGTCTCAGTGACTCAGCCTGAGTCTCATTATTTCATTGCATGAAGAGGGGAGCTTTAGATTCTGTCTTAATTCATAGTTCATCTTCTAAAAGAAGGTCTAGAAATGGAGATATGCAATGAAGAAGAACTGTTACATACCTTACAGATCCCATGAATGTGATGCCAGATTTAAGCCTATATTAAAAAGTGATTACACTTCTAGTAGCTTATGGCAGTAAAAGTAAATAGTTTCTTGTAATTTTGTTGGTAGAGTTACATTCCACGTATAACCATCCAGACTTGTGTTGAGCTGGAAATAAAATTTCAAAATCACCTCCTACGTCAACTGTATTTTCCCAACAAGAGTGCCTCATGTAGATCTGATCTCATTGTGCTGGAACTAAAAGCTCTGAACTCCCTGGGCTGAATTCACTTCCAGTGTAAATCCAGTCAAAATGCATTTGTGCCATTCCAACAGCTCACGGATTTGCAGAGTTTCTGCAAGTCTTTGTTAGTTCAGCCCTTTATAGGCCAGTGTTCCAGAGAAATTCAGCTTCCAGAAACCTCCTTCTGCAAACTCAGAGCTAAACCAAATTCACCAGCTAAATCTCATTTGTTTATGTATTTACTTATGTATGTGTTTCATTGATTTATTTATTGGTCCTAGAATAGAAGGGGTATGAAATCTCCTGCCTGCTACTGCATTTGGTTAAGCTCCATCCACTTGCTCCAGGCTTGCTGAAAGAATTGCTAAGGTTCATGTTCTATCTGATGAACCTTCCTCAGTTCATTATAGCAATGACCTTAAGCCATTTATTTCTTTTCTCCATTTTCTTTCCCCGGTCTTGTAACAGTACATTACAGTGAACTTGCAGTGTCTCCCTCTGATGCATGCTCATGAAGTTTTTCAGCTCTCAAGTTCCTAAAGAAAATTCTGATTTGGCTCAGGCTCAAGTTCTTCTTTTAAACACAAACATTATCTTCCTTGCTTTGGCACTCTCCTTGTTTTTTCTGTCAGCCTTTTCCCCTCCCTTCTTCATTGCTATGTCTACCTTCCCTCTATCTCTCACTCAATTCCTCAGAGAAGAAAGCTGACACTCTTAGAAAAATCCATGGTGATTTTCTTAGCTTAGAGCAATGCTACCGGGCAACATCATAAATAAAACACTTTTCGGGGGCATTGTTAAGATAATCTCTATCCTGCACTTTCCAAAACTTTCATGTGCTTCGCTCATTTGGAAAATTGTTTTACTCCATATCAACGTTCCCATCTGTTCTCATTTTGTAGGTTTGTAATAATGATGCTGCTCAAGGCTTTGCCTCGCTTTTGCATGGACTTGAGGTAAACTTTAGAACTTGAGCCTGAGAGCTGCGAAGTCCAGCAAGGACAAAGTGCTTTGGAATGACCTAAATCTTTCTCTGGTAACCAGGCACTCAGAAGAAACATCTGTATCAACATCAGGAACGTCAGCACAGACAGAGCAGGAGCTGATGAATGATACGTCAAGCAGCCCCACTCCTGACAGGGAGCATGCTGCAGTATGTGACAAAACACTCCTGAAGGAACTCTGAATAAGTTCGTGCATCTTCAAGCCTCTGGATATAATGGAGATGAACACATGATGTAAATGAACTTTGCCAACGTGTTACACAAAGTCCATGACAGAAGGAGGCTGGTTTGCACTTTCCCAGTCTTTCTTATGTGTATGTAGCCACGCATAACGACCTCTCACTTAGTGAAAAAGAAATACTGCGGTCCTTACAGAAAGGAATCTTTCCCTGGTAAAAATAATGGTTGGAAGAAATTGCTCTGCTGATTTCCATGGTAATTTTGCAATTGATTTCAACTGCATGGGGATTTTCCTCTAGTTAAGATAAATGAGGCTGGCAGAAAGTTCTTGTAAGGTGACAGACATGTTATGGACAAGATAGAATTTGCAGACCATATTTGGTCTTTTCAGTTATTTTTCTGACATGCTAGATTAAACTGCATTAAAAATAAATCTGCCCATATGCATATTAATGTTATTTTTTAAATAGCCTATTTCCATATATTAAATTACAAATAGATCATTCTTGTGCTTTTCTTCCTCAGGGGCTACATCAACTACTTATGATGGCTTCTATAGAATTTTCAGCCTTTCATCTACATTTGTATTTAGTGACTTTTACAGGAGCAACTGATTGCTGCATTCATAATGATTTATGTGGAAAGGGAAGTAAATTCATATTAAGCATATAATGAGAACCCTGAAATATTAGTTTACATTTTGCTGGCAATCACAGTGGCTTTGGCAATGGATTTTAGATGACCTTAACATTCACGTCCAAAATATTCGCAATAACTAGCCTCAGCCTTCACCCTACCGTTGATCTTTTAAAACAGTGAACATAAGATAAAGATCTGTTGTGGGTTTTTTCTCAGCTCTCCATAACATTTCATAAATAGGTCAGTTTTAGCATGTTTATATAAATTGATTCCCCTTCTGGGAATGCTGGGCTGTGATAAACAGCTCTTTCCAATTAGTTTGTTTTTATTTAAAATAGTGAGGGATTACTATTACAGCTAAAAATATTATAGATATAAGTATCTTCTAAGTCAAGAAAGTGTTTTCTGTCTATTACTGATAGATGAACTGCAAATGCCCACTCCTGTTACCTTTGAAATCTATATTGCGGTCTTTATGCATATGGACTTCTTCTTGACAATACATGGCAAAATTAAGATCTAGTCCTGCAACACAGTGCCCACTACCATGAGTCATTTTAACTATACGGAGGGATTGATTGAAGCCAATGAGACTCCTTTGGTTTGTAATCCCCGCGCTTAACAGACATCTACAGGATCAACTCTGTTTTGTCATATTTTCTTTAGAAGTCATTCTGTTGGCTTACATTTGTACATTCCTTTAGACACCAGCTGTCCTCTTAATTCTCATTAATAATCCACTTCATTTGATTTTGTTGTGAGGTCCATTTCAAAAAAAAAAATTTGCATGGTAAGTCAGGTCAGCTGTTGAATCAGTTGCCCAGTAACCTCCCTTGACAATAAGTGTCACTAGATGCATCAGAAGATGATGTAAGAAATGGTAAGAAATCATACACAAGACAGAGTGGAATTGTAGATTTTGGCCATTATTGTTCATCTTGATGACATTATCTTTCTCCAGAATACTAGTGACATGATAGTCAGAATGATAGTGACGAATCTTGTGCCTTGACTCCCACTTTTTCATATCATTGCAGCTTTAGGGGAGAGGCAGAGGCTCTGAGTGGGCCTAGCTCTGCTTCCCACTTTGTCGTAGGTTAGATCTAACCGCAGATGGAATCCCTGAGGCATGTCAATTCAATTTTAGGTTGTGTGTGTAATATACATGTTGCCAATTACTGTGGTGTATGATGTCTTTCTAGGAAGGAGGTCTTTCTCCCATTGGAGGAACATGCTAAGGATAAATTTTGCAAAAGTTATTAAATCTGAGCTCAGTCATGTCTTAACAGCCTGCATGAGAAGGGAAGTATCTTTCAAGGACTATTTCTGGCCCTCTAGATCCTCTCCTACTACTCTTTTAGCTACTTTCTTAGCAATAGTGCATTCAAACTTCCCGGGAACAAAGTTCCAGGTTTGATATGGATATAGAGTTTAGGTCAAGCAAGGGACTTCAAACTTTGTTAGAACCCTATGACCACAGTTCTGAGGAAAATGGAAAACCATAAAACAGTCTTTCAGACAAGTTCAGGTGGATAGATTAATGGCAACAGCTACTTAACTCCTCAGTAAAAAAAAAAAAATACAGAAGAGCTAGGTAACTAAATCAGCACCAAAGACAACCTAAAACCACTATTTTCTTCAGGCAGCAAATTTGCCTGGGAAGTAAGAAGAGGTGATGTTTTTCTAATCCAATTCTTCTAGCCATTGGGAGCAGTGGAAGGAAGCTCTAACTAGCACAGCAAGGCAAAGCATTTTTCAGATAATCTGTGGTGATTATCTGATTGCTGGGTGATTTGTTCTTTGAGCAAATGTCATACCTAATGCTTGTTTTATGTTCTCTGTTCTGAAAAGGCATTCCCTGTTTTCTTCTGTTCCATCACTTCTGGAAGCCTCCCCTCCAGTGTACTACATTGACCTAGTTCCACAACCACACCAGACCATCACAGATGAGTCTTCCAAATTAAACTTCCTACAGACTTCCTTTTAGCATGAGGCTATAAAATTCAGATAATTATCTTTTTTATTAATATATTCATGATACAACACCCATACTTCCCACTTTTAAAGTGTCCTACAGATATCACAGAAGGTTGAAATAATTGCATCCCTAACACTGCCATTTGTTAACAGCATGTGAGATAAGATATTTTTATTATAGAAATGTAAACTTAATTGTTCATTTTAAGTGTATATTCATAAATTCCAGTTGGTCTTACAGTCAGAGACCACAATCACAATCCCTGACCCACTTCACACGCTGGCACAGATGTAGCTACAGAAGCATGTTATCTGAAGAGCTAATAGTCTATCAGTCATAAGCAGTTCAGATGTTACCCTGAAGCCATATATGGTGCCTGTGGTCTTGGCCAATCCAAGCCATTGATGTTAGGCTCTCTAGAGCTCAAACCTACAGTTGGAACTTTGCAGCAGGGAAAAATAATAAATCCATATGTGCAACATGCAACTCATACTCCAGCCAGCCTACACAGACATTGTGGCTACAGAATGACAACAAAAATTAAAACAGAATAATTTGTATTTGCATATAATATAAATGAACATTTGAAAATATCTATATATCAAAAAATTAAAAAATAATTTTGAAAATTTCATCAATATTAAAGCATTTGATCCCTTATTTTCAAAATGTTTTTTTGCAACAAAAGTCTGGGTGTGGACATTGACTCAAGCCCAAGTTCTGAAACATTCAGTCTGGACCATAAACCCTTCAGCAGAGTCATGATTTTTGCTTCTGAATACATAGATATTTGTTTGACCCTTGCAAGACACTCACTGCTCTGTGTCTGGAAATAAAGAAAAAAAAGTAAGACATCTGTCTTCTGGTTTGCTGACATGAGAGGAGCAACCAAGCACCATCTAGACACCATATGAATGCTTTAAGCTAAGCTTCACCACCACTGCAAAGTGTAACTCTAAACACTACACTTCCTCCTGCCGAAAGACCCATTTCCACAAGTTCCCAAGTTTCACAAGAAAAAGAGCAAGATGCAAGTCATGTTCAAGTCCAACTTGAATCTGACCCAGTTGGAATAAGAGAAGAGAATAAATTGCCACCCACACACAGTTTGCAAGCAGGAAATAAATTTCAATTGTTTTATTTATGTATATTTATTTCTTTATAAGTATCTGCATTGTCTGTTACCAGAGAATGGGTGTCTGTTTGTTAGTCTGGGGAAAATAGTGCAACTTATTTTGAATGGAAATATACTTTTGCCTTTTTCATTAATTAATATCTTTCACCCACAATTTCCACTAATTTTGCTGGCACAAAGGATTCAGACACCAGATTTTAAGGAATGGATATGTGAGTATTTGTGGAACCAAGAATTGCAAAAATATTCATTGGAAGTACTACTCATACATCTAATCAGGAAAAAGGAATACTGCCAAGCAACCAGTCCAATCAGTGATAGTTTGAAAAGCAAATATTGGCTGTTCACAAACAATTTACATAGCAAAGATCATCTGGACAACATAAACACTATAATACTCTCATATAGCAAATATCTGCTCGTTAATTTGACTAATTTTGTATTATGCTTTAAACAAACATTCTGAATATATTTTTTATTTTCTCAACTTTTACCAAACTTCAGTTACAGATTGGTGTATCTAAGTTACAGACGTAAATACTAAGCCAAATAGTGTGTGTCTTGATATGCTGTGGGTATAGCAACATCAGTGGAAAGTAAAAACAGTGGCCGGTTTGAATAAAGGTTTTTGATTCTTTTTCTTACTCATCCTAGATCACAAGTGCTGCTGATTTTGGTATCTCTTCAAGACATTGTATCTAGAACACTGCCTTCAAGTAAACGGATATGTGACTGTTAAGTTGTCACTGTGAACTAATTCCATGATAATAAGATTAAAAATAAAAGAAAACAATAAAAGTTTCTCAGCTGGAAATATTATGAAGTGGCCTATACTATAAAGCGGTCAGACAAGTCTTTAGTACAACCAACTCCCTGTTTTAAAGGCAACTCCGGTTTTGGAGCAAATTCCCCTTCAGCAAATCATTCCTCACTTCACATCAGCAGAAGAGGTGGAAGAGTTCAGTGTCAAATTACTGTCCTCAACTAGTTTGTCAGCTTTTTGAGGGATTAATCCTTTCCAGGATCCAAATAATCATGAAACTATCCCTCAGATAACTGAGGAAAACTTTAAGGTCTACCACCTATACCAGGATTTCCCCACAGATCCTAAAATGGTACATGAATGCAGCCAAGGAGCCATGAGTACACCTCTTCAAGTGTGCATATCCAGGCAGGAATTACTACTCTTAGCAGTACCAATTTCAAGGATGGCACATATTGTCAACAGGACTCAGTAGTTCTTGTTTCTGATAGCAGCAACATAAAAACCATCAAAGATGGACACACACTATTTTGGAAATCGAGAGCCAGACTTAGTATGACATAATCACCTTTCAGTGTCCAATATTTTTTTTTTCTAATCAAAAGTACAAAGAGACGGGTTACAAATTCAGGGTGAGTTGATTTAAAAGTCCTTTGTATACCTATAGGAAGAAATACTACAGTATTCTAAACACTTCTCAAGTGAATAATTTCACCATAAGTGTATTTAAGCTATACTTCTGCATATGCTTTTTTCACTTATATAACGTGGTTTTGTTCATATAAATACGCAAATTGCTCATGCAAAGACATTTCAATATTTGAACTGTTTGTAAACTGTTCCTTTTCAATCTATTACATAAAATTCCTTACCTGTGTTCCAAGAAGTTGGTCTGCAATGGATTTTTGGCTCTGAATCAGGAAAGCAACCTTTGTTAGGATCAAATTTAAGGATTTATGGCTATATTATATCAACTAGTTTTAATGGCATGCTTTTCTGTTTTAATATCTAGATAAAAAATAATGGGGAGGGGGGAGGGGAGAGGGAAACTCCCATGAAGACCTCCACACACCACATGGGACGTAAAATACTATTTATTTTAAGGGCTACTATCAATTTGTGGTCCACTGAGATTTTCAGTAATCAGGCTAAACTGATGGTGAATACATTTTCCTTCCTCAAAGCAAGGGACAGCACATGGACAAAACAGTGCCTGTGATCTTTCTTTAAATTCTGCAACTAATTTCATTACTGATGAACTTCATTGCTGATTAATTTCATTACTGTACCAAAGAGTACAATTGACTACATCGGTATTGCGATGACAGGGAGATACAAAACTTTCCACATCTCAGTCTGACCTCCCCATCTTTTACTAGTGTAAAATACAAGTGTAGTAACTTAAAATGCAGTTTACATGACTTCTCTTACCGCCATTTGAAACTGAGGCTGATTGATGTCTTGTGATACTGCAGCTTCCTTTCTCTATAGTTAGGTTTTCATTGCAGCAGTTGTGTCACATTGGCTCATAGGCCTGAATATCTGAATTAGGATTAGAGCCAAATATAGAGTTGTTGTGCCACAGCTCCCTCAGCAGAGCAGCGAATTACGCTGGGTGCCTGGACACTTTAATATTAGTGAATCTATGGCATTCATTTATTCATAACAAGACTGTGCTGCTGACCTAGTATGCTCGTTAAATTAATGGAGGCTGGAGAAGCTAAAAAGAAAATCCTAGAGGGGTTTCATTTCTGTGCCTACTTGGTTGGATCAGTAATTCCTTTTATTTTCATTTCTTTTCTCCTGGCTGTATAGCTGGATGAATTTGGTTTAGATTATTTTCCTATTAACTAAAATTTCCCAGAGGTTCCTGGTATTTGCATTCAGCTATTTCAGTAGCAGATATAACACTGCACTGAATACACCATCTACTGAAACAATGAAGTCTTAAGGAAATCAGACGCATGTTCCCTACAGATGTTTGACCTAAGGCGTATTGGAGTTGCCAAATCCACCTTTGGGTCACACTCTTCTCCATCTGGAGATCTACAAACATTGGGCCAAATGCAAGGAGTGATTTATAAACTGGGTAACCCTACTGAAGTCAACTAGCAATCTTGAATTTAAGTGCCAAAATCAATGTTGTAAGTGCTAAGAACTTGCAGCCAACAAAGACTTCAGCTGGGACTTTCTGGCACCCTGTGTCTCTGAAAATTGGGACACAGTGAGTTTGGTTGCTCACATGTTAAGTTTAGAAGTTTGGCTTCAGAGTCCTGACTTTCAAATCTGTATTCACACCTCCAGGATTAGCCAAACCTGTCTTGATCTTTTGGTCTCCCATATTCTCCACAGTGACAGGAATGGGTCAGAGAAATATGCCAGTGCTGGGCAGAATTGTATTGAGCATATCCACTTCATTGCTTGGCCTTGGGATTGCATGCAAACTGGCATGCCTAGCATATGGGCTTCTTCTCGTTTGAAATTCAGCCCCGTTTGATGTACCTCATTGCTCTCACAGGACTGCCAGCCATAATGAGAGCCTTGCCCTTATGGCCAACTTTATCCACGTTCATTCTACTTTAGCAAGATCACCGTCAAAGGGAAGCTACCCACTGCATCCCAGGAGAACAAGGTAGTATGTGCCATCCACCTAGGACTGAAAAATCTGTCTCATTAAAATTACAGGTAATTATATCGTAGATGTTCCCTTCAAAGTCAGAAGACACAAAATTCCCACCTTGTAAGTAATAAAAGATCTCAAAAAAAAAAAAAANTCTTAAACTGTTATGTGCCAGAGGAAAAGAGCACGTGACTTCACGGATCACAGGGATTCTGGGTAAATGGCATCAAGCACTGAGTCCTCCTTTCTGACTACTTTATGCTGAGTGAAATCTTTGCAGAAAGTTAATGATGTTTCCATAAATGTGATAATTGGATTGATACCAGTTCAGTGGAAATGTTGTATTCAGGAATTTTAACAACTCCACCTGCTTTCCCCTTCCATTTTCCCCAACTGATGCAATTGCTTTTATTATGTTTTATGTAGTTTATATATTTGATTAGGTACATTGGAAAGTTAAGGAAACTCTGAGCCGCTTGTTTAAATATTTCCTTTGTGGTGCAGGAAAAAGGGAATTTGAAAACACTGTGTCACTATGAATGTCCTTCCTTCCCCGTTTTGAAAATCTAGTATTCTTTTCTGCAGCACTTTGAAATAGGCTTATTAATCCACTGAGGGAAATAAACAGCTGGAAGTAAACATTTCCCAACTGCTGGAGAAATACTAACTGTTTCCTAAGCCATATCCAAGTGGTCACCAAATAAATGCATAAGGGAAAACCAGTTCTTGGCCTGGATCTATGTCTGTGTTAATGAAGAAATCAACAGTAGAGGGCTAGCTGAGTCATTCTTCTTTAAGGATCATCAAATATCCAGCTTCTTAATTATTTATTGGTTGCTAAGACCAGCAGCCAACACTGTGCTTAGAGCTATACAGGGCAGCCTTCACCACGCAGTGTAAATTTGGCTTACTAACAGTATCCAGCAACTCACTGGATGCTCAGTAGACATCCAGCAATGCACTTGATGGGTGGTGAAAGCCAGAGCTGTTTGTAAAGTGCTAGAGAAGTTGTTTTCCAAGAGAAGTACATGTTAAGGAAGAACACCAGAAGGAATACACAATAGGCACCAAAAGAATTGACTGACAGTTCAAAGGAAAGTGGTGAAAGATATTCTTGAAGATCTGTGATTTCTTCTTCTGACACAGATGATGTTATTTTTCATGTTCTTTTCAAGAACATTTACATAAACCAAGTTTCACGTGTGTAAATAAATAATTAGGGAGAAAAACCTGTAAGCCAATAGCCAATATAGTTGTACTCATAATGAAAAATGTCCTGTCTGAAGTGGAAAAAAATCATCACATGAAAAAATCCATCCTTTAGGCCTCCTGACAGCAGAATGAGCCGTGTTAAGCCATGAGCACAGCCCAGTGAGCCCAGCTGAGAGTCAGACTGGAAGAGTCACCAGCATGAGGCTGCAGGTGATCTCTGTACAGAGCAGAGGCGAGCAGCAGAGAGGAAAACCTGCAGGACAGAGGTGGCTGTGCCTGGATCACTGAAGTGGCCCCAGCAGCCTGCCTAATAATGCGAAGAAACACAGGGAGTTCTTATTTGTGAAGTTTGAGTGTTCAACTAATACGGGATGGAAGAGCCTGAAAGAGGCTTTCCTGAGCAGAAGAGTCCCCCAGAGCTATACAGTTGTGTATCACTATAGTCCTTCCTCTGAATGGGGTCTGACCAGCCTCACTGCCTGCAGCAGGTGAGGAAGGACAGCAGGATCCTGAACACACTCATCAGTATATGTTTATTCCCTAAGGGTAGCATTTAGCACACAGACACCTCCTACCTACTATAACTTTAGATGAGATCTGCTCTTATCTATTTTAATATTTCCTTATTGGGAAGTTTTCTCCTCTGCCTTGTGAAAATATACCTGAGATTTTTCTTTACCCTGAACTCCTAGAGAATAAATAGATAAAGAAACAGCCTCAAAAGAATTTACAAGGCATATATAAGCTGAAATATCTTCACATGCATTTGGAAGAAAGCCATGCTGTGTCTGGACAACTCTTGAGTGGAAAAAAAGGTTGTTAAATAGATTAATCATTCACCCATAACATGTGATTTGAGCAGCCCCAGTTAGAAGCCAAAAGGCCAGAAAGAAAAGGTGTCATGATGAGAGAAGGGTGGTAATTATACAGTTGTTTGGAACAAGGGAAGGAAGCAAGAGGATGAAGAGATGGATGAATTCAGCGACTCAGAGAAAGGCAGATTTGTGGTGAGTTTCATTCTGGAAGAAACTAACTTAAACTTGATGCAGATGGCCAAAAGGTAGCCAAAATAAGTTCATGTTGAAATAGGGTAAACACATCCAGTGATGTGATAAATAAAATTACAGTTGCAGCAACATGTGAGCAAACTGAAATGGAGCTGAATAAGAGGCAGAAATACAAACTGATAAATGAGAAGGGCAGGGCAAGAATTCTAGCAACACTGAGAGAGCAAAAAAGAAGATAGAAAGGAATATTAACATATGCAGGAAAAAAAAACTATTGCCTGAGAAATAAGGATTGAAGAAGGAAAAAAAAAGAAAAAGAAAAAAGAGGAAAACTGGGCCTCAGGTATCTGGTACAAGCCCGTACATCTTTTGGATAAACAATAACAATTTTCTCCTCAACTTACCCTAGTATAGAATACAGACAAGTAGGGACAGAAGACAAAATGTAAAATAACACTTACTAAAATCAAATATATCCAAAAGTGATAGTGGGTCTCAAAAATGTGGATTTTTGTGGCTGCAGCAGAACCATCAGTAGGTCTAATTTTCTTCTCATAACCTCTGCTGTAAAGTTAGAATAGCTCCACTTGATTCAGCTAAGCCAAATCGCTATAAGAGATGAATAAGCCCATAAACAAAAATAAAGCCCATAAACTTTCATTATTCCACACGTATAATGTAAAAATAGTGTAAATCAAATGCAAGTTCCACCATCAAAGATCTAGTAAAGACAGAAGGCGAGTTAAAAATCAGGAGAAGAGAGATGACATTCGTCCCTTGGAAAATAGTTGAGATGCTGCATATGACCATATTCTGCTACTCAGACTTAGCAAAACAGTTGTCTAACTGTTCAAGTTGGCTCATTCCTTAGGAGGTACAAGAAGAATGCAGAATCAATAGATCTTGCAAATAATTTAACTCATTAGTGGTGACAAGCTCTGCAGACAAACTTTTGATAATCACTGCCACTGATCAAATTATTGCTTTGATTTATTTTGCAATAGCTTCTGTGTCAGTAACTGTAATACTAGTATAAATTTTTTTATGTGTTTGGTGCAATATCAGATTCCAGTAAAGCACAAGCATAAGGTATAGGGGGAGTCAGCACCAGCAGCTAAGGCACAAATGGAGGAAGGAACAGCCTTTTTAGTGATTTCCATTTTCTCATCAGGTATAACTGGCAGTGGTCCCAGGGAACAGTTTAAAGGGAGATGGCTGGAAATGGCAGGGCTGTAAGACCAAGACAGGGATTTCTGGAGCAGCTTGGCCTATTAAAGGGCAGAGCCAAACATCTCCAGCACAGCACCACGCTGAAGCCACTGTTCTGCTCTCGGGCCTCATGCCAATATCCCTGCAGGGTGCTGCCCTGCATCACATAACCCTGTCTGCTGGGTATCCCTGGCACAGTGCTACACCAAGCAGTATGGGAAAATACAGAATTTCATCAAAAGCTATGAACACTTCGGGGCAGCTGTGTGATGTGGGTTTTTTTTAAATTCTGCTAGATGCTGAGAACAATTCAGCCCCTCCTTGAGTTTAAATAAGGTAAACCTGACTGTGTAAAACAGGTTAATGGCTTAGTTTGTTTCTCCCAGACTCAGAAATTATTCTTGCTGAGACAAGGAAAGCTTCCTTCACTGCTGCAGCTCTCTGAGCAGTTAAATGTGCATGTGGCCAAACTCAGTCCTCATAAAACCCAATTGACTTCATTCAAAAAACTCCTATAAAGATGACTGATGTCATTGGAGTCCCACCAGGGATGAATTTGGCCCATGCCATTCCTCCTGTTTAGTCATTGCATAGGAATGTAGAGAAGAAATGCATGCTGGGCTCTAGGACTCTATCTCTCAACAAAACTGCCAGGGCTGAAAAATAATTACACGTGAATATAAATTTGTCTTGCACACTCCATTAGATCTTCCAGGTCAGCCACTGCTTTCAGCTGCCCAGGTACGAATCAGATTATCTCCTTTCACCACTGAGGGCTGAGCAGGAGTTTCTACATGAGTGTGCCAGGCCTCTTGGGAGCAAAAGCAGCAGCATTATCCCCAATTTACAGATGAAGAAACCGAAACAGGGAGCTGAAGTGATTTGCTTCAGCTCACATGTGGTGACAGAGGTAGAAGAGGTATTGAAACTTAAGTACTTATGGCTTCTCGCCACTTAGGCCATGTATTCCTGTGATATATCTTTTTAATTTCCCTCTCTTTTCCCCATCTCCCTTCTCCCCTGCCCCCAACCCCATCAACATTGTATGTAGCCACACAACTGGGAAGCTGGGATTAATCCATCCCTAGGGAAACTGGGATTAATATACAACTCATGCGGAACCTTTAAAAACCCAATGATTTGTGGTTCCCTTTTCAGAGGCACATGTAATCCACAGCTGAAAAGTAACTATTTGCTGTTCCAGTGCACATTCTGAGAGAAGCTTTTGCTCTGTTTTATGAATGTACACTGAAGACCCCATCTGACAGGATTTTTTCCTGCATCCAACAAAAAAACAGGCTGAGTAGGCTGTGCAGAATCAGGCTCTTGTGGAGCAGTAACAGTTTATGGGCAGAAAAAGAATGACTGGAATGCAAAAGGGGGGGTGAAGAGAGAGAAAGATGTGCCAAGACATCTTTACATTTTCTCTTGTAACTGGAAATGGTTAAAAAAAAAAAAAAGAGAGAGAAACAAAAAATCTGTGTTTCCCCTGTAAATCTTGCAGGAAGAGACAACTAGAGTCAGGTGCCCTCATTTTTACTCTTGCAAACTCCCATTCAGTGATGTTTTTATGATTAAAATATGAAATTTAAAGCAACTGTGAAAACAGAATCAACTCTCAATTGGCAGATAGAGGCCTAAGTAAGTTTTATTCACTGCATGACTGTCAGATTAAAACATATGCAAAGAGAGAAAAGAAAAACAAAGAAAAGGGAGGTAATAATTCATTTAAATTATTTGTAATCCTGATTCAAAAGGTACATTTCCCGTCTAAATAATTTCATTTATTTTGAGGGTTAGTACAACTTATCTCTTCTGACTGCCATGATTTCATCTCTTCTTTGCTTTCCTTGGAATCACTGAACTGATACTGCCTGGCAAAATTCAAACACTGGAGGGAACAGGCAAGATGTTGACCCATGCAGCTGAGAGCATGACCAGAGAGATGGCCTTTGCACAAGGTGGAAAGTGGCCTTCTTGGGAGAGGAAATATGCACACGTATACGAGTAGTACAATGACATTAAGAGGCTGTTTGTGTATCCTGGGCTCAGTACGTACACGTAGTTTTAATACATGTGCAATTGTGATTATGTCGATTCTGGAGATTTTTTTTTAAATGCACATAAAAATACACGTCCAAGGAAATTCTTGGCAGGCAGATCACCAGGCTTCAGCCTTTACAGATGAAACACTTCTCATGCTCAGCTGGGAGGAGCAGTTTCTCCACCTTTGTGACCCCGCAGTTATAATGGTTCACAGGAACCAGTAACTGACACGGTTTCTTACCTCGCCACGGGTGTTTCAGTATCCCGGTGTTAAGGAGGTGGTGGAGCAACCGTGGGAAAACCTCAGTGGAGTTAGCCTCCCTGCATCCCTTCCTCCCTCCCTTTGGACCCGACTTGGATTTCTGCCTCATAATCAGGATCTCTGAAAAACGACTGGCTCCGAGTGACAGAGCCCTGCACTTTGTCCCTCCACAACAGGACCCCAGGAGCATCCCTATTCCTTTACTTTGTGCCATGAACGACACAAGAGGGACGGTGAAGTTCATCTGGCATTTTCTCTCCGAATCTCCCTTTAGAAAAAAAAAAAAATGCACGGCGTGGGGAGGAAAGCAGGGGGCAGGGGAAGGGGAACGAATCACCTAGCCCTTAGGCTGGCAGTACACGCCATGGCAGTGCTCGGTGCTGCAGGTCGCTGCTCGGAGAGGCGTGGGATACCGTGCCCCTTATCCCGGCAGCGGCGCACGCCGGCGGCAGCCGGGACCCGCCCGGCGCGCTGGCGGGGGCGGGTGGCATTTTCCAAGGAGAGCTCTACAGGCAGTGACCCGCGCGGGGTGAGGCGGCTTCTCCCGCTGGGTTTGCGCAAGGCGAGGCAGCTACACCCCAACGGAGGAGCCGGGGGGGAACCTTGAGAAGCAGCGCAAATTGCCCCCGAGAGACGCTGCCGAGAAAAGGCAGCCCGATCCGGCTCGGCAAAAGCGAGGCCAGAGCAGCAGAAGGATTCTCCTTGCTCCTGCCGGGCTCCGCGCAAAACGCGCCAGGCGCAGCGCCGCGCAGAGCTCCGTGCTCGTCCTACGGTGTCGAAGCGCGGAGGGCCAGCCCAGGCTTGGGTGATTTCACTCCCGCTCTCCTTGCTTGTATCGAGCAGTTGGTTTTCAGATGCCTTCTAAGATAAAACAAACAAAAAAAAATAGCCTTTTAGGCAGTGTGGAACGCGAGTGGCGGGTGGGAAGGAAAGCAAAAAGCAAGACGGCTTCAAACTCTGCCCTTTGTCGCAGCCTCCGGAGCGGGGTGGACGCAAGAGGCGTCATCTGAACACCCCGCTCTTCCCAAGGGTCTTCCCTCGCTGAAGGTGGGCTCCGCAGTCTGTCCGCAGCAAGTGCGTTTAAATCAGTTACGATGCGCTCGAATCGGTGTCCAATAAAAAAAAAAAAAAAGTGGGGGGAGAACTTCCCCTTACATTAAACGACTTACAACCGCTACTTTTCCCCTGTCCTTGATAGGATTCCTTGACCAAATAAAGAAATATTTTCTAAAAGCGAAGCGCGGAAGGGGGCAAAAGGAACCGCTTTGGACCGAGCGGCTTCGCGGCTTCAAAGCATCCGCGCTTCGGCCGCGCAGGAACCGCGGGGTAGGTCCGATGTTCCTCGTGACGTGTCGCCGCGCTAATTTGCGGGAGGCATTTCTTATGGCGGGGGGCACCGGTTTGTGACGGGGAGAGGGGGGAGAGGGTTTAGGGTTTGCCGAAGGGGCGAGAAAGGAAGGCAAGAGGCGCTTCAAAGGCTCAAGCGGATCCCCCATCCCTGAGCGCTCTCCCCCGTCTCCATCCAAAGCGGTTTCGCAGTGGAATAAACATCTCTGATCTAAGACAGCTGCCGGGAACCAAAGGCCTCCCCAATCACCGCTGAACCGGCCGAAGATGCGACTGAAAAATGTGCGCTCCTGACAAGAGAAGGGATGGGTGTGCGAAGGCGGCTCTTCCCGCAGCGCCTTCAGGCTGTGAAAGCAGCAACAGTTTGCCCATTATTCATCTGATTTGTTTTATAACACTTCTGACACCTAATCTTATCAGCTAATACCCAAGATTTAGTTACCCAAGACGATATTTTTTTCCACACTAACAGCAAAATTATTTGACTCCCTGCAGACCTGTTTACTTTAGTCAGCCTCAAAAATAAAATTAATTAAAAAAAAAAACTAAAAAAATAATGGGAAAAAAAAAATAAAATGGAAAAGAGGAAGCAGAAAGCTTATGCATAAAGGAAAGGTCCAGACTTTTCAAGGCTGGTAGAAACAAGCACTGAGGAAATACCAAGTTAACTCAAAAAAAAAAAAAAAAAAAAAAAAAAAAAAAAAATTCTGAATATTGACAGAGAGGGTTTGTTATGGGAAAGACCAGAAATCAAATGAACATATATGTATTCCATGCAGACTTGCCTGTAAAATAACGATTTATTTTAATACTTAAAAAACACACACAATCCAGTGATAAATGTCAATTACCAATAATCAGCATAAAGTGCCAAACAGCCATACAACTTTTTTTTTTTTTTTTAATAAACAAAACTTATTGGAATGTCTCTTAATTTGAATACACTGTTCAAAAAGCCAGCATTTAAAAAAATACGCTCTCAGGTTGAGATTTGTTCTCTGTCATCAGGACGCATGAAGACTTTAAAGTACCACTAAAACCACATTGTGCATACCGTCAGTTTGATGTATTGCCATCTTTCTTTCCTCTGTTTTTTTTTGTGTTTTTTTTTTTTTTTTAAATGAGTCCACAAGTTCCAAACCTCCTCACAGCGCACTAGACCACAAGGCCAAAGAAAAGATCTCCATGTCCCATGAACGCTGATTTGTCCTACACACAGGGAACCCGCAGGTCTAAGATCTGGATGCGTCTTCTAGCGCATGATAGGACTCCTCAACTCGAAAGATTTCAGGTCATTTCCAAACATTCTCCTAAACATTCTCCTTTTAGGAAAACAAACTAGCAAACAATATTTGCAAGTTGCCCTTCTCCTTGTCCTAATGGTGCTGTGATGAGAAGCCACTGTTTCAGTTCGTAATTGTCTTCTGGAGCTCTCTGTATTTCCTGAAGTGTAAAAATAAGAAGCTTTATACAGTCAAAAAAAAAAAAAAGTATAAAATAAGAGGTTGGTGGTTTGATTTGGGTTTTTTTTTAAAAAAAAAAAAAAGTAATACTTTTGGAAGCTACGATTTTGGGGGGTTTTGTTGGGATTCGTTAAGGGGGGGAGTTGTGGGTTGTTGTTTAGTTTTGAAGAGATTCCTGTCCAACACGTGAGCACCACCTTTTGGCATAAAGTTTATCAAAGCCACACAAGTCAGCTAGCAGTCTCTGCATCATTCATGGATATTTTAAATGCAAAATAATCTTTTCACCCACGACTTAGGAAGTTAGTTGCTTTGGCAGGGGTGGGCAGGGGGTGCAGATTTTGCTCTTCTTAAAGTACAAACGAAAACAAAACACAAAGTTCAGTGCTCCCATCCTGAAAGTTTTGTTTCTGCTCTTGTTTCGGTGTAAAATCTGAAGGGGAGGAAAAGTTCATAGAAGCTGAAGATTCAGCACTTAAGTTTGGCAGGTTTCAGTTCCTTTACTTGCGTGTGCAGTGTCTTGTGGACAGCTAGCGTTCTGGACTGGCAAAATCCTTTCCCGCATTCTTGACACTTAAAAGGCTTTTCTTTAGAATGGATATATCTAGGGAGAGAAAAACAATCGAGATGTCAGAAATATCCAGCCTGAACTCAGAAGTGAGCTACCTGCTGGAGGACATGCCAAAGTTATTTACATCTACTGCTGAGACTGCGAATGCCAGAGCGCGACACTTGGGTCATCATCCGTACGCGTGTGTGCAAGAAGCGAGGGGGGTGCCAGAGTCTTACAAGGGTGCCTTTCTTAGGGATAAAAAGCATTCCTCCAAATTCAGGGTTATCAGTCTGAGTGTCTTCGTGACACTTCTGAATGATCACAAAGGCAGAGGGCACAAAACGACACACATGGAAGGTGAAAAAAATCTGTGGAAGCTAAGGAGAAGGCTGTGCAAGTCATTTTTGCAGGGACAGGGAGTACAGCAACAGACTTATCTTCCAAAGGGAGTTATCTGAGTTCCTTTACCAGTGGTCAGCAGGGGAAAACCTAGAGGGAAAACTGCCGACTGGCCAGGGACACAACTTTCCATACAAGCACCTTCATGAGTCTAGGTGGCTAACCGAGAGAGCGCAGATATACATGGAAAAAAGGAAGAGGAAGGGGAGTCATTACCTGTGATCCCTTAGGTGATCCTGTCTTCTGAAGGC
Source organism: Nycticryphes semicollaris (assembly GCA_013400055.1). Lineage (NCBI taxonomy): Eukaryota > Metazoa > Chordata > Aves > Charadriiformes > Rostratulidae > Nycticryphes > Nycticryphes semicollaris. The sequence continues at coordinate 552,600 of VXBJ01006921.1, forward strand.
CTTGTGGCAAATGTCACACGTGTAGGGCCGTTCATCGGTGTGGGTTCTTTCATGGATCAAAAGGTTGTAGGACTTGGTGAAGTGTCTGCCACAGAATTTACACACGAACTCTTTCTTGGTTTTGGATGGTAACCTTCCCCGCGTGGGTTTCTTCTCTGGAGAGAGTTTAGTTACCTCAAGCAAAGACCCCAGCCCTGGGGGCGAGCCCTGGTTGTCTGCCTGTCCCAGTTTAGAGTGGTCCTCTTGTGTGGCAGCCACTGCTAAGTTGGCAAAGTCGAAGCGGGGTTTGGCTTTAAGGGTCACATTGGTGGCCTCTTGCTTGGGCTGGATGACATGTGGGAAGAGCGGGAAGGTCGGCAGCTGGAATCGTGCATCCACCAGGCTCGACACGCTGGGCACTTTGGAAAAAGAGGAGCGGGGCAGATGCATGGCCGGATACCCCAAAGTCCACTGGTGCAGGTGTACGGCGTGCAGGGCGCTGAAGCCATAGAGGTTGGAGAGGTGGTCAGAGGGCACGGCGGGCAGCCCGTTGAATGCTTGCAGGAAGGAATAGTTGGTGAGCTGGAGGGAAGGATGGATAGGCACTGGGGCCGGCAGGGTCTTACTTCCCATGGTGGCCGCTCAGGATGAGGATCTAGGGAACAGGGGAGGAAAAGATCTGGAAAATAAAGATGGAGGGGGGGAAAGGGAGAGGTGTATTTATATGAAGATAAAAGCAGAGGGAATTTCTCACTTCACCCCTGGTTAACGACCTTCTCCAAAGCCACAGGAGAAGGTTGCCTTGGACTTGGAGAGGCCTGACCAGCTCTAGTCTGTGAGCTTATTCCCATAGGTCTCCAGAGTTTCTGTTTTCCCATCCCTCACACACAAAAGTTGTATCCCATCCACAACCATTCACTCCTGGCAACAGCATCCCTGTACTATGTCAAACTCCGACAATCCTCTGTACAGGGACAGTGAAGAGATGCCATTTTGGCCCACAAAGCTCAGGCTTATCCTCTGTCATTTAAAATCCATTCCTGAGCACCCTCAGCCTTTAGAAAATAGTGGGATACTGTGACTCGAGGAGACGGTGAAGAGAGTTCACTACCCCGGGGCTGCTCAGCTCCATGCAACCTGGCCTGAACCAGGTCTGCCTCTGGGGTAGTGGAGACAGCTAGGTGCTCAGAACTGCATGTCCTCCCTTATTCAAAAAAATATCCAAAAAATTCACAATAATATTTTTTTTTAGTGCAGTGGGGGATAGGGGAGGTAGGGTGGGAAGGGAAAGCCAGCCAACAGCCTTCCCTCTTATGTACTGCAAACAGAAATGGGAAAATGCTGAGTTTGGGTGACAAATCTGATGTGCCATTTGGTCTCCCCAGGGGGAAGTGCCTGGCTTCAAGTCCATGTCCTAACCTAGGCAATCGCTTAATTAGAACCCTTCAAAAGGCAAAAAGGCGAGGGCTAGAGGGACCCTTCCTGTGGGGACACCCAGCCCACTAGCTGCAGGGCCGCAGCCCTTCCCTGGCCTGGGTACCACCACCTTTCTCTGTGTTTCAGGGTCCTGCCAAGCTCCCAGCCTCTCTGCTGGGCCAGACCCCTACCCATTCCATGCCAGAAAGTGAAAGAGAAAATGCTACCAGGCAGCAGCATCGAGACACATCTGGCCCTGCCTGCAAATTCAGCCCCGGCTGCTGTCAACCATTTGGCAGGAGATGCCTCCCAAGGGCTGGTCATAGGGATGCAGTTTCCCCTCTTTGTGGGTGCAAGACAGCACCCACAGCTTTTGGAGGCACTACTTTTCTGCAGGCCTCCTCCTGACCCCTCAGTATGAATTCATTCCACCCCGGTCACCTCTGACATTCACCCTCAGTAGGGATATTTTCCAGCAGAATGACCATAGAGTCCACACAGGGTGCTCATAAGGCCCCCACAGGCTTGCTGCAGGATTCCCACAGGATCTACGTAGAATCCTCACAGGATCCCAGTAGGATCCTCCTGGTCCTCAGTCTGGAGGACCAGTTCATCCCCACACAAAGAGTAAAGGCCCTTTGGAGAAAAGGAGGCAGTAAAGTGCTGCAGAGCAGTAATTGTCCCTCTGGGCCAGAGGGGTGGAAACTGGTGGCAGAAGAGGTCTAAAGACCAGGGAAACAAATCTGATTTATATGTGGGCTGTTGCCTGGACTGAGGAGCTGCGTCTGGAAGGGTGCGAGAGGGAGAAGCTTATTCTGAGCAGTTCTATATGCCAGGTCCACCTTTCACACCACTTTACATAAATCAGCAGCAGGAAGAGAGACCCAAACCTTAGAGGAATTCCATCGCAATGACCCAGAATAAGAAATTGTGACATTCTACCTTTTTTAATTGGATACATTTTAGATCTTGGCTGTTTGAAAAATGCACATATTACATTACCCTCCCTTTTTCCATTTTTTTTTTTAAACTACTTAGGGGTGATGGACCAACCAAACTGATTTGTTGTTTAAATGAGGAAATGCTTTTTATTTTGTTAGTGCTGCCTATACACTAGACTCGTTCACTTCTTAGCACAAATGTTTCAACTGATGACCCTGAGTGCAAAGTAGATGGAAAACACTCTTGGCTTGCTACCTAAAATGTCTTTTTTCTGTCTGTCACAAGGGCTCCGTGTCTATTTTCCCATCCAGGTAGCCCTAGATCTCTCAAGCATGAAACATACTATTGCAAACTGAGTTAACTTCTGGGCTTAACCCCCTTTCTTTTTATACTTAGAAAATCTTTAATATGGAATATATAAGCAAAAATTTACTATGCCAATTTAGGTAAATTCTTGCTCAATAACATTAAAAAAGTTCTCTTTCAATTTCCCTGATGAAGAAGGGGGCAGAAACCAAGGAAAAATACAGTCGGGTCATAATAGCATCCATTGTGCCCGCGGTTTTTTGCTACAGCAATTTTATTATTACTTAAAAAAAAAAAAAANCTCTGCTTGAATTCCCCCATCGCAATAAAACTGTGCGGGGTTTTCTTTTTTAACACAAAACTAGCTCGGTGAGTAATTAAGA
>VXBJ01006921.1:564034-594432 GCA_013400055.1 Nycticryphes semicollaris
TACACACCCCTTGTTTGCAAAGTGGTGTGAAATCGGTTGTGTAAATGATTCCACTTTAACTTCCAGCCCCGTCAGATCACTAATAATGCCGAGCTGGTGCTGCTCACACTGCTGCAGTGAGAGTCAGCATTTCCATTATAATTTCCTATTTTCAGGAGTTTTTACAGTGGTCATAAAAATTCAATCCAGGCTCAAACTTGGCATCCCAGGGCTCCTCCCAGGAGTCATTTCTTTTTGTTGTATTTGAAAGAGGAAACCATTTATCTGTTTTTACATTACAAGAGAGCAACAAAAGGAAGCGAAAACAGGGTTTGGAGATCATTTTTGTATTTTATATTGCTTGCTTTTCCTCAGCTTTGCAGTATCTGCCATAGATGTTAAAAGAGTACAGTACACAATAATTAATAACACATGAAAAACCATCAGGTTATAGAGAAGCCAGTGTCTGCAATCAGAACTGGTCATATAAAACACCCTTTATCATTCTAAACCCCTTTGCTTTTCTAAACTGATAATTTGCTAGCAATACATCCAAACTGTAATTTGATGCTGGGGGTCACTGATTTAAAATTAACCTATCATTTCTGAAATCTGAGAAACTTTATATATGGGCTCATATTTAAGAAGAATTTCCTAAAAGTACAGATGTTTTCACTGCAGATTTGAGGGGTCTATCCTCCAGCCCCCTTTGTGCAAGTATATGTATAACAGTCAAATAATCTTTGGATTTAGGTGTCCCTAAGTATTCATTTATGTGATGGATTGTAATGGCTATATGGTTCCCTTGAAACCATTATATTCTACCAGGTCAAAACCAGCTTCTTAAAAAAGTTCATTTAATACAAGGGTGGCTGGAATGATTTGTGTACATTGCATTTGCTCACATACAATTCCCATATCTGAATGGAAACTTAGTAAGGATTTAATGACCCCACAGGAACTGAAGGTTTTGGTGACATGAGCTCAGAATGGGCCTGTGAGACAAAGACCAGTGTGAATTGGGACGCTCAAGTGGAATGCCAGCAAAGCCTGGACATCACATCATTTTGCTGTGGATTATGCCTATGTCACATGTTTTACGGAGAAGTCCTTTCTCTACTGCTATAAAATATAAGTTTCTACTAGCCTAGAAAGTTAGTAGGAGTATCCTCCAACTCTTCCAGCTCAGGTTTGACTATGAAAAAGGATCACAAAGGTGAAAGAATAATTTCTATGTGATAAAAAAAAAAAGGTACATATGGAATTAGAGGTACATATGTATACATATATGTATGTAGATGTAGAAAAGGAAATTACCTTTGTATGTACATGTAGACATAGAGAGAGATTAAGACAGAGTCTTACAGCATGCCTGGTAAAATAGGGCTACAAATATATTGATTCAAGGAATGTCAGCCACCTTTACCTTTTGAAATTTTTGGAATAACACATATCTGATAAGTTTTATATTTACTGTAGCTAACAGTTAAAGGAGGACTCCATAACTTTTAGGGAATGAGGGCAACATTTCCTTGCTATGATCTGTCAAAGGCAGGACTGGAATCAGGATTCCACAATATTTATCTTCCCTTGAGAGGTTTCATCACAGTGACATTTGGCAAGTAACCTCCAGAGGATCCAGCAGTTCCCAAAAGCAAAGGAAACTCATTCTCTGATTTTACGTATACCTGTAACTCAGTCCAGATGTGTTACTCTTCCAATTAAACTGTTGCACCTAATTTCTGAGTGTTGACTCCCAGATTCTTCAGAAAGTGGAGGTGAAGCCAATCCACATTGAAGTCTGATTCACATTTCCGAGAAATGTTTCTTTTTTTCATTGACCCTATGTGGGCACATACACAGAGCCAATGGTCCCTATTTTAGGCATCTCATTGCCTGAACTTAAGTGGTTCATTGCCTAAACCTAAGTGGGATGGATACGTGTCTTCTCTGTTTCTGCATTTTTATCAGGCTTTATCTTCAAAGGACATATCTGTAGTAGTTGATAGATGATCCATGACAAGAATCTGAAAAATGAAACCTTTTTTTGTGCAAGAAGGAGTTGGAAAAGCTTTTCCTAGGACTTATCACAGCAACACTTCATGGCAGACATTCAGCGTCTCCTTTGGGCTTAGCAAGACTGGAGATGGCAGTACAAACAGAGGTCCAGATTTTATAGCCTAATTATTTGGGATCTCCTTCTGGCCTTGTTCACTGCCAAAGATCCTGGGATAAGCAGCGAAACACGGTGCAAAGATAATTCAATTGCCAATACTTGTATCTCTTCACCCTGTTAGATGGGGCACTGGAGCCCAAAGGCACATTCAGTCCACGTGCAGTAGTGTGAGGGGAGATTCAACCAGCAATTGTGGCATGGAACTCCTACCCTTTTCCCAGTGCTGTGGCCATCAAGGCACTCATTTCTATGTCTTTGATGCATCAGCTGCTGTACCTGTTCAGAACAGAAAGCAGAGTGAAGAGGCACTGAAGACTGTGAAGATCTTCTGCAAAACCTACTCTGCAGCCTTTGACAGGCTCCGGGAGCAGCTCTGCTGGGTCAGGTCTGTTGACTCAGTCTACAGCTCAGAAATGTGGGTGGTATTTTAAATATCCTGTGCCTGGGCCTTGGAAAGCCTTCAGGGGAGGTCAGAGCCTGGCTCAGTAGTTAATGGGGGTCAACTTTAAAAACGGATTTGGGACATTCACTGTTTCAGTAGATATTTGGGACTGCTGCTATTTCAGCTCCTGCAGAGTGACAGGGGAATCCACAACAGGACTAAAGGCTTGTGTGCTGGGGTCACCTTCCCGGCTGCACACAAATGTGTTGTCAATAGCTGGTGACCCCAGCACCGCCTCCAGTTCAGTTGGCTGCAGCTCTGCACTGGCAGCAGCAATGGCCAACCCTCCACAGGGGACAAGGACATTTTTAATTCAGTGACATCAGTCTCCAGTCCTCTAAATCATATCCACACCCCTTCTCTTCTATAATATGATGACTGCTAGCGGCCAGTTGATCTCTGGCCATATACACTGCTGACATAGCCATATGACTTCAAAATAGTTGTGGGGTTCCAGTTTTCTTCCATAGAAATCTATATGAGTTTTTTACGATTGACTTCAGTGTCAGTAACACCTCACAACTGCAGTACTGCATCAATGGGGGTTCAATTTCTTACCTTGTACTCAGTGGAAAGATGTTATTTTAACGCAAAGTATTATTGGTACTAATACAAAACTAGCTGCTGGCTAAAATACACAGAAATATTGATCTGGCAAGGATTTTATTATTTAGAACATCCCAGAAATTAAGTTTATTGAGGATAATATGTAAGAAATCAGAATTTTAGTTGTAAAATCACTCACAATGGCTTTCCTGTTTTTAGCAGTTTCTAAATATAATCAGCACTATAGAAAAAATGACATGCCTTTTGTTTTTCCTTTTTTTTTTTTTTTCAGTGTTAGCTTTTGAAAAGGATATAAATTCCCACTGAAACTACATGGAAATAAAGCCGAGGGATCAGCTAAAAGTCACAAAAGCAAAGGAAGTTAACAGTCAGGTCGGAAAGGCAATTTTCTGTCATACCCAGCTATGCTGAAGTGTTAGAGATAAAGGTCATCTAACGGGGGGGAACGGGACCGGGGGACGGGGATGGGACTTTGTACCATCAGGTGATCCTAAGTACCAAATATGCTGTAACACCGAAGCCCAAGGGGCAGGTTAAGTACTGACAGAGTTTCAACCCTAACCGAGAACTTCCTGCTATTTGTGGTTTGGGGTCAGACCCTTAAGGTTATTTTGAGATAGGCTTTTGGATGTTAAACTGCAGGAATAATAGAGTCAGGGCATTATTGCACAGACGGGACCGTAAAAATCTTTTCTTGACAGTGCAATCCTGAAGAAAACTCGCCACCTTCTGGCCAAAACCCTCCTAGTGCTGCGCTTTTCTAACCAGCATTTGTTAAAGTCATTATTTATCAGTTTGCAGCGGCTGAAGCTGCCACAGTTCAAGCTCTTCCCAGTTAAAGCCTTGATTTTGGGAGTTTTTGCTTTAAAGGAAAAAAACAATTTTAATCTGAAAATCTTTGTGTGACGCTGTTTTGCACTGATGGTTGAAAATACTACTAATCAAATGTTTCAACATGAATAATAGTCTCTCAAGGCTTCAATGTTTTTGCACGGGTGAGTTCTGCTAAATGCTCTTGTAAAATGCATATATCCTTTTTCTTTCCCTTATGATTGTACCAGGGATCTTTGTGGTTTCCTTTGTGATATTTGTGTTGCCAGAAAGTCTTTTATTTGCTGTTACTAGTTTTATTTACTGTTACTAAATAGTAACTGGAGATTTTGACATCTCATTAGAAACAGTTCTCATTCCTATAATGGGAAAGGGGACACCTCTCAATGTTAAGGCTCACCATCTTATGGCTTACCTTTTTCATTTAGACATTTTGGTAAGCACCACTAGACTGTTTAGTGGGCATTACAGATTTTTTATTTTTTTATTTTGTCGTCAATTAAATAAGTCAGTAAATGATGTTACCTTTCTTTCCTAATGTCTGCACTACAGGCAGCTAAACCAGATGAAAGATCCCAGTCCGCTTTGGGCAGACCATTACACAATATCTCAAAACACAATGCGTACATTCTTCAGAGCTAGTATTAGGTTTACATTTTCTTGGTGAGGGTTGAGAATGCACAAGCCACAGATAAAAGATTCACAACGAGAAGGTTCTGGACTCAACAATGGAGAAGGCAATGAAGGCTGGGTTCATCCAGAATCGGTGACCAAGTGTCCCATGAAAGGGGACAGCACTCAGAGTAAGGCTAGCTTGTAGCAAGGTATAGGAATCCATCTGTCAATTCAGCCAACAAAGCAGAGAAGGAAAGGATATAAAGGATGGCTCTCCAAAATGGAAGAGAATGATAGAGAAATATGAGAGACCCCTTACTTCCAATTTGCATTACATTTGAATATCAATTCAATGCTCTACATCACAAAACTGAAGTTAAAAAAGCCCACCTTGTAAGCAGGAAGTAGAAGCAGGAATAGTGGAAGAATTAAAAAAAAAGGATGTATATATCATAAAATATAAGCATAATACTGAGAAGCCAAAATGGAAATATTGGTTAGAAAAGCCAAAAGAATTAAAAGATGCTCCTGTGAGTTCATTTAGAAAACAATGGGAAAGTAATCTAACAAAAAGACAGACTCCAAAATAACACTTTCTGCTCTGTTTGTGGTAATAAGGATGATCAGAGAACACCAGCAGAACAAACAAATGCAAGTGAACCGACAGAGGAGAGGATGTCACCAGTGTGCTGGTGAATGTGAGTGCTAAAGCCATGCTTCTTTATCCAAGAAAGGGGCAAAAGGGGCCATGAGTGAAAAGGTCTGGGATTAGGTCAACCGCTTCTACTGAACTCATCCATAGCTTTGTTCAAATTGCTTGATCACTTCTCTGCTCTGGTGTACCAGTCTGTAAAAGGTAGGTAAAAGATGCCAGGAATTATGTGAAGAATAATATTAGATATATTTCCTTGGGAGGGGGACCGGGGGTGGGAATAGCTGCCAGCAGTCTGCATTTTCTTTGACTTGGCCTTGTCTCAGCTACCGTTATATTCTGTCCAGGTTTAGTCGCAATGCACTTTTGGGGAGTATTTGCCTGGAGATGTCTGTTTGCCAAAATTACATCCTAAATTGTATGTGTTTTCACAAAACCTTGCTCAGATAAAGCAGCAGTAAACTGCTAATATGCTGGTGTCTCTTTGGGGATAAATTTAGGGCAGGCCCAGAGATGTGGATTTCTGAATTCAAGGATAAATGAATGAGGGAAAAGAGCTGAGAAAAAGCAGAGGTTTCATGTCAAACTGAATAGAGTAATATGTCTTTTGGGCAGGTTTCAGTGGTGCCCAGAGAACAGGGCATTCTGGAGGTGCTAGCTGGCTGGGACTTTAATGTCCTTCCATATTGGATCAAGCAAACTGCAGCAAAGCCTTGATTTAAAGAGTATCAGGATTCAGATGAGAAGGTAGGACACAGCAATCAGTTATTGTGGCACAAATTAGGTTGCTCTATATTGACCAGTTGCTCTGTAGTGATTACTTAAACACATGGTTTAACTTGCTGTGTAGAAAAAAATTAACTGATTTCTAACACTCAAGCTTTTACTTGCAGAATAGACACATGTGTCGTGGAGCACAAGTAGAATAACACACTGAAGCAGACCTACAGAACACCAGAAACAGCAGCATCTGTAAGCTCCTGTTGTGGAGGTAACCTATCCATAGCTTCATCCCACCTACATTCAAATGTTAGAGAAAGAAATCTAAGAATAAACAGTGCTAGGGCATTTGTGGTTGGTCAAGAAAACTGTAGGTATATTCTGACAGAGTAAGATGGAAGATCTGAGTAAGGGTATCTCAGCTGAGCACAGGCAAAATTAGGCCAGTGACTCTCCTAAATAACTTTCCCTTCTCTTTCTGACTCTGATGGAAAACAATTCCTAACTTAACCAGCTGAAGACATTACATATGTCTAAGAGCTAGGAGTTCAGGCTCAAAATTGAACCTTACCTCTTCATTAGCAGCTGTTCTCTAGTCAGACATCAGGACTTTGGCTAAGTACAGCTCTGTGATCATTCCCATCCTCTCCCAAAGAAGAAGGAGGAAGCTGGAATCAGGTAATACTGCCTTTCCCATCTGTGGATAGTTATTCAAGAGAGAGGTCTATTCTTACATTTCTTGGTCTTCTCTGGAAGTTGCAGAGGCTGCTTTTTGAATCATGACTCAGTATAACCCTTAGGGAAAGAAAATAACTTAAAGGTACAACTGAGACCTGTAGTTATGGGAATGAACTAGAAACTGAACTTGAATGTTTTTTCTGAGTGAAGGCAGTTTGGTCTTCTGCTCTCTGGTCATCTGGTTTTGTATTGTCTTCTCATTAATTTCTTATGCATCATTGTAAAACTACTAAGAATTATTTTTGGGTTTTGTTTGTTTATTTATCCCTATTAGAAAACCATTTCAAACTCTTAACATTCCACATCTTACATCTCATGGGCAACTTATTGTACCCTTGTGTTCTTGTGATAATTTAAACTGTTTCTCTTTCTTCATATTCCTCTTCCTTGGCTTTTGTATTCTAAGGTAAATAAATTCTGTCTGTATTCAGCTTCCGGTTGATGAACCTTCTCTGCACCTGTTTCATTTTGAATTCATACATAGGCAATTAATACAGATGAGGCCTTAGTGGTGGCTTCTACAGCACTTAAGTGCCAAAGGTACTTGGTACCCATGACAGGATATGCAGCATTTTCATGTGCAGTCACACTCAGCCATAAAAATAGGCTTGATTAACATAACACCATCTAAATTATAGTCCCCTTTGGAGGAAGACTGTGCTCTTCACAAACCAGAAAGTTGTACAATTCAGTAATTTTTTCTGATTTAGTTGACCTAAACAATGTTTTTGGTTACAAATCTGATTTCTGAACAGATACATCCTGTCAGTGCATGCCTCAGCACTTGAAGCCTTGCTGCATACAGGCCAGCTGAGTCCCTTCCCTCTTAACATAGATCTTTTTGAGACTCTCTCATCTTTCTCTGCTTGGATCAAGGGAGAGATTCTACTGAGGAAAGAGAGTAAGTAAAAGGCTATGATTCTCAAAGATGAGATGCTTATTGTGGCTGACTGTACCGAAACTGCACTTCTTCCACTGAAATCCAGACAGTGCTGTCCACTGCACTGGGGCTGGTCATGTTTCCTTCTGGGGGCCATTAGCCTCTTTCAGTAATGTCTACCTTGAACAGCATAAGGCTAATTCAAATCAATAGGACAACTGCACCTGCTTCCTCTCAGCCAACAGGGCAGCTGAGCATCCAGATGTTTGTAGCTGTGGTTGAGTTTAGATATTTTCCATCCACTTCTCACAGGAACTAACAGTATTGCATTCCAGTGACCATACAATCCTGGCTTCCTGTCTTACAGGGCTAGAGTATTCTTTTCACCTTTTTTTGTCATTGTCAAAGATCTTCCCATTATAAATCCCTTTTATGCAGTAAAAGGGTTTGTATCTGTACTTTTTTATTCTTAATTGTATTCTTTGGACTTTTAAAGCCAGTGTTTAAGTCAATTATTTCTAGAATTAGCTGAACTACTGTATTGCTAAATAAGGAGGAAGTGCTGGGGAATATCTGACTGAGTTTAACATTTCAAATCAGGTGAAACTCTTAATTGTCACACTTCATGACATTTTACTTATGCATTCTGAATTGAAGCTCTTCCTGACTTGGCTTTATTTTAAATGATTTGATGAATGACATATTAATTTTTTTGTCTGTCAATGGATGGCTTGCAAGCTGTTTGCAGTGGAGATTGCTTTGTGTTTTTACATGTCTATTAACTTTCTGATCATATGTTCTTGTTTTTCTTTGACTCAATACCTTGTGTCAGAACTCCTAGCATGGACACTTTTACAGCAACCCTGTATTCCCCAGGTTTCCATGAAAACAGAATACCATTCTCCAAAACATTTTTACAGAATAATATGAGAAAAACATGAGTAAGAATGTTTAGCTGAATTATTCTTCTCAGATAATTGTGACTTGGGAGAAGAGACCAACCCCCACCTCTCTATACTCTCCTTTCAGGTAGTTGTAGAGAGCGATAAGGTCTCTCCTCAGCCTCCTTTTCTCTAGGCTGAAAAACTTCAGTTCGCTCAACTTCATAAGTTCTCCTCAAAAGACTTATTCTCCAGACCCCCCACCAGCACCTCAATGTCTTTTTTGTGGTAAGAATCCCAACACTGTACACAGTACTCGAGGTGGGGCCTCAATAGTGCTGAGTACAGGGGGACAATCACCTCCCGAGTCCTACTTGCCACGCTGTTCCTGATACAGGCCAGGACGCTGTTGGCCTTCTTGGCTGCCTGGGCACACTGCTGGCTCATGTTCAGCTGACAATTGACCAAAACCCCCGGGTCTTTTTCTGCCAGCCAGCTCGCCAGCCACTCTTCCCCCAGCCCATAGTGTTGCATGGGGTTGTTGTGACCCAAGTGCTGGGCCTGGCACTTGCCGTTGTTGAACCTATTGTTCCATCTATTGAACAGGGAGTGTATTCCTGTGTTCATGGCAGGTGGGAGCAGCCTCAGTGGATAGACTGGTTGTAGCTATGACTGAGGTTTGGAGTTTGAGCCTCAGGCTACACTGCTTTCTCTAGCCCTGCATTGACTGTACATATCTCCCAGCTTATGAGTCACCATCCTGGTCCCATGCCATTGGCTTAGGGGCTGTGTTTAGTCCATTTAAGGTGAAAGGACAACAATTCTTAGAAAAAGGACAAAAAGCAGGAACTCCACAGCTCTCAGGAAATGGTCTCAATACATGGCTTCATAATCAAGAATAATTTGTGGATGCACAGAGAAAAAATTGGGTATTTGTGTGCATGTATTTGTGCACACATATGTGTGTGTGTGCAGAAAAGAATAACATATAATACTTTCTTTCATTGTCAGCCTAATACTTATGGGCATTTTCACATAGGGTTGGGACCAGAAGGTTCAAAATCCTTCAAACTGGGGTGGGACTGAAGCAGTGTCACAGCTGCAAGCAACATAATGAAAGATGTTTGACTAGTTCTCATCTATTCTTTAATAAAAGTGGCTGTGCACTGACCATAAGTATGCTCAGATGATCTCCCCTTTCAAGTCCTAGACATTATGTCTATAGGTCAACAGTGCTTAGACTGGACTCAACACTCAGATGTCTTGGTCATCACTCCAAAGTCAAAACATTGATTTTACATGCTTTTGGGTATTAACAGAGCTGGAATTATTCTCTGCAACCCAGAACCTTTAGTTGGATTAAGTGAACGCAGTCAGCCTGAGTCTCAGTCTTTTCTTGTTGTAGGAGGAAAATATTTTCCATCTTCAATTCTAGGTCTGTTCAGACTTCTGTTAGTTTTGTTCTTTGTTCCACTCCTTTTGCTCTTTGCACTGACTGGCACACTCACTATCCCACAACAGCAATTTTGTTTCTCATCATTTGCTTTCAGTGCCTTCAGTGGGCTACCTTTGGCAGAGGGTTTCCTCTGAGGCAGTGCAGAAACTGTGGAGATGTTGAGGAAACCGCCTGTGATGGGGGCAGAGTCAAAGGCAATTAAAGGAGGAGTTTGTGCAGAGATTCCATAGCCAAGTTTTGACAGTAAAAGTGTTTACAAGGTGAATTCTCTCCATCAGGCAGGGGTGTAGCTCCCCATACAACTGTGCATGTGCTAGAGAGAAAGGGGTTTTGTGTGTGTTTAAGGCCATTTGGACAGAAATTAGCATACTCTGCAGGAGTTTGGGGACAAATTGTGATCCTTTTTTCTTGTAGCCTGGTTGGACTGGACCTGGGATAGAGGGCGGTCTATATCGCATCATGGCTGAGGAGTGCATAAACGCAGCATAGCCAAAATCTGTGATCTAAGAAGACAGGTTCAGTGAAAAACTCTTCACCTGCCAGCACTGAAATTTATAGGTTTCTTTTTCTTGGGTCAGTGGCTTTATTAAGATCTGAAATACTGCAGGGTGAGTATTCTTCAACATACCTCCAGCTGCTGGGGATATGCTTATTTGTAACATGCAGATTTTCCAGTAAGAGGGGAAATTCAAAGAGAAAGTAGGAGGAAAAAAAGTTATGAATAATCCAGAAAACCAATTTCCTAACTGCCACTTTAGACAGTTAAATCCAGCTGTAACTCCAATGATGAGTGAATGAATCCTGGAGACATCCAGTTTTTTGTCAGAAAAATGTGTTTGGTTTTGCATACATACAATGTCAGTACAATGTGTTTTCAGCACACATACACAGCTCCTAGTCATTCTTTAACAAATATTTATTGGAGGAGGGTATGGAGCCCAGCTTTTTCAAATTAATATGCAGGACACAACCCAAACCAGAACTTTTTATCAAGCAAGCTAGAAAGAGAGCCTCAGCCTGCATTCACCTACAGAGCAGAGGTGTCTGCTCCCTGGAGTTAAATAGTTTGATTCAGGTTATTGTTATAAATCAGAAAGAGAAGGATATATGTGGCTCTTGTACACCAAATGAATGCTTTAATTTCTGTCCTGCTGGTCATAATATCATTGACAAAGATTATTCCTTGTGAGAAGGACACAATCTGGGCTAGGCACACAATTTAAGGTGAGCATTCAGTTGTAAAGCCAGAAGTTGACTTAAACAACAGATGGAGTAGGACAGCAGCCAAAGGCTGGAAATTGATAAAAATCTACTCTACCAACTTTGTCTATGGCAGAGCCCAGCCATCAGAGCTTTTCTTTTCCCTCTGTTTTGTGTCCAATTCCCTTTAATCCCCTTCCTCACCAGAACAGCCCATTCTTGTCTTTGAAATGACATCTCTCATTTTCAGCAAGTTTCTGAGAAGTTTCAGATTGGTGCTGTGTTATGGAGGGAGGTTATATCTCCCCAGGAGGATGGATGGAGAAGCCAACTTCTTCTTTGTTGTTTTTTTTTGTTTGCTTGGTTGGTTGTTTTGGGTTTTTGTTTTGTGTTTTTGTTTTTCATTAGCCTAGGCAATTATACACTGAAGGCAGTGTTTTCTCAGTCAGCTAATTATGTATAGCATCACTGGGCAGTTTTTTCTGGCACTAAGGCTTCCACAGAAAGGCAAATTACGTATGATTAAGGTGGTCCAGTGCTTGATATCCAACATTAAGTAGAAGAAATACTGCTTAGGAAATATAAAAAACATAGATCATAATAAAATCCATCAGTACTGAGACATAGGATCCATGGAGGATCAACACATTTTTTTATATGATATATCCTTTATTGTCTTAGCTCAGCAGCTGAGAAAAACAGCTAAAAAATGTAAGACTTAGGGAATCTAAAGATCAAACTTCTATGTACAAGGCACTAAATGAATTGTAAACATCTACATGAATTATACATTAATTTGAGACTGAAGATCATATTCAGGTTCCTTTAAAAACGGGACTCTGATATCTGAAAAATTTCTTCCAGATACTCGTGTATCTTCTCAGCTGTTCCCTAACAGGTTTTTGTATTGGTTTGGTNGTTATGTCTCATATATTAATTCTTCTCCAAGTAAAATCGAATTGAATTAAAGCTGTTTAGACAGGATGGAAAAATTGGACAAATGCTTAACTTGTGTACTTCCTACACAAACAGCATCCTCAGTCCTGGACCATGGTAATGCTGTTTGTTGTCTTGTCTTTTCCAAAGACTTAGATTTCCCTGGTGCTACCTCCTCTTCTGCTAACACAAATAAGGTTTCCTGTCTTAATTTGTTGAAGTAAGTCTTTCTTGGCTTTGAGGCTTTGCCCATTTAGAGAATGGCTTTTTTGAGCAGAGAGGCAGTTATGATTAAACTCACTGGACAAAAGCATATACATGTCAATATATAAAGATTCTTTCTTGCTTTTCTCACTGTAGGCTCTTTAGCCTCAATGAAATGGGAGTTTTTCTCAAAATGCTCAGAGAAGAAGACACATTCTCTGTTGACTCCTTTTGTGACATTTTTGGCTTTAACCTTTCTGTCTCTTAGTTTCCTCTGCTATATAACAAAGGTAATAAAATTTAGGTTTTTTACTCCCTAAGATTATTTTGAGTTCTATAGTAATTTGTAGAACAATTCTAGTTCCCTCAAGCTACAAATATTTGGCTAAAGGGGATGTGTGATTTTCAGATGTGCTTGCCCAACAATTTCTACATCTTGGACTCCTGAGAGGAGGGTCATGTTAAGCGCCACAACATGGACACATATTGACATGCAAAACTTGTAAAAATTGCCGGTTTTGCAATTCTTGCTGGGTTTTTGAGAAGAAGATGTATCCAAATCAGTAAAAAGTAGAAAGAGAAATGTATATTTCCATAATAATGGAAATCTTCCTTTCTTCTGATATAGAAGACTCATTTTTCAATTGATAAATCTTCTGCAAAAACAATATTTATCCTGACATACACTAAGCATTACACCCTTCTCTTCATAATGTATAAATTCCATGTGCTGCCAGTAATGTTCCAGCAAAGCCCTCATCAGTAAGATATCATTTTAACTGAATACACCCTGTGAAAGAGAAATCTCCATTAATAAGCATCAAGTAAGAATCACTCGTAGAGAAAATGGTTAAAAGTGCTGTAAGACAGAATCAGAGAATGCACATAATCCCAGCTTGATGCAATTACTCTAACATGAATTTAAAATAAAATTAAAGTTAACAGTTTAAACTGATGTTTGAGGGGTTTTAAAAAGATTTAGTTTCCCTTGGAACCACTGTGTTATTTGAGCCACTGTAATCTCAGAGCGCTGTGCTCATAACTTCTCTCAAGCACTGTTACTACTAGATTATGCCCACAGGTTAAGTTACAAATGTCTAAAAACCTTAAAATTATTAAACCTAGATTAAAGTGTTCAGAGAATATGGTGTTATTTTAGTCTCCTACCATATCCTACATTTACTATAAAACTGTTATATTGGCATTCTAATAAAATGTCATAAAGCAAGTATGTAAGGAGGTGTTTTGGGTTTGTTGCAGTCCGATGGAAGCCAAGTTAACATGGCAACCAAAATGTGTAACAGAAACACTTAAATGTTTTTCATAAACTGCAAACCTTGTAAGAGCCTAAGAGCATGTTGACTACTGGGTAGTGCATTACTGAAGATTACTGCCATATATTCGTGATGCTTCATCTTAGATCGTTTCTACACAACTCAAAACTTAATTATCTGAAGTCAATAACCTACTTTCTCTCAGTCAGACTCCTACACTCCTACCCACTAGAGCCCACATGTGTCCCTTTGACTCCAGCAGCCACAATTAAAGAGGAAGGAATGATTTATTCCTTGAACTTTGGAACCAAAGATACTCCACTGTGACTGATAGGTAGAAACTTTAGAACCAGAAGGGACCTATGAGATGCTCTGGGTTGTCTTATTTTTCTTAAGCTTCCTCACATATTGAAGAACACCTTATCCTGAAGCCTACTATCTGTAAGGCCTCATATGCTGAATATGCTCCTGTTATTTTTCCTATTTGTAATGCACTTGTTCTTTGTTCTGGCTCACGGATGTTTCAAAGTTCTTTATTTAACTAAAAAAAAAAATAATAAAAAAAAATTAGTGTTATTATTAGACCATTGTTTATGTTCACAAAAATAGAAGGGTTCAATGATGTCTGGACCGTAGCTTAAAATTTTACCCCCTGGAATATTCACGAGGAGAAATAAAACAGCCTGTCTTGACTAGCATGTCATCTCAATGTTCCCATCTGAGGGACCCAAGTCAACACTCTATTCTTGCTATCAAGGAATAAACCAGTTTACTCAGGATCAGTTCTGAGAGAAAGAAAATTACTCAAAAAAATTCCTTTTGCGTAATGAACTCCAGATGAATCCTTTAAAAATGCTTAGTGGCACTACCTGCGATAGGCTGTTTTTTCTCAGTAGCAAAACCTCCACTGAGAGTATGGGTATATTCACATACAGTACAGCAATACAGAGTAGGAAATCAAATAGAAGTATGAAGGAAGAGTAGAGGAGGAAAAGAGCGCAGTGAAAGAGAGAAAAGAGAGATGCTAACACTGTCTGGGGAGGTGTCTTTCTTTTATTTACCTCAGCTGATTAGAAGTGAAAAAGCAAGAAATTACAAATTACTTCAAGAGACAGTGTGGCCATTTACAGAACAATCAGGAGTTCATATAACAAAAAAAAAAAAAAAGACATACATCTGGACATACATCTGACACAAGAATCAGACAATACACTTTGTCGGTCAGCAAGGTTTGGGCAGTTTGGAGGAAAAAGTGCTAAAAACATTTCATGAGGGCAGACACTTAGTGATTCATAACAGAAAATTTGAGGAATAGAAGGAGTCCTAGTATGTCCAAATAATGATAAGAGTAATAACAATTAATTTTAAAAATGGTTAATTAAAATGATTGAAAATTGCAACTCAGAACTGACCACTATTTTCACTGAAGCCAATATGAGTTTAATAAAATACTTTCTGCTGAAAAACCATTTAGTAAAATATTTAAAAATATTTTAAACTTTTTCTTAGTGCATATCCCTCCCAAAAAACCCCAACACAACTACTAAACTTTTAATTTTCAGAAAATATTTAGAATTTGACCAACTTTAATTTTTTATTAAGGGTACAGATCTTTCAAAGGTAAAAAGAAATCTTTGATTCATATAAGATGCGAATAATCAGTTATCCACTGTGGCTCGATGGCTTTTGTTTTTGACAAATGAAAAACCAAAGCTTTTAAACCAAAATATGTGAAAGGCGATTGTGGACACAACCTCAGTTGTAACTACAGATCTCAGCAGCACAGATGAAACTGAGAGAGTAAATATAGGCAAACGACTTCAAAACTGCCCGTTAATCACTCCCTAATTTGAGCAGATTTGTTCTTACTATGGTCGTACAGCTCCTGCTCCCTTATTGCCTGTGTGCCTGATGATAGCTGAACTTTGCCTGTGCTCAGAAATCTTAAGTGATGTACAGCAAGAAAGGTGCAGTTGTTGTGTAAATGCAAAGACAAGACTAAGTACCATGCTTTGCTTTGTTCAGAGCTCTTAAAATATTAATGAATTATATTCCAATTATTCGCAGCACAGAGCAGAAAAAAAAATACTAAACCAGCATCTGCAAGCCAATCACATCACCAAAATAGAAGTAGCCATAATAATACTGCTAGAGGAAACACATTATAAAGGCAAGGGAGGGGCTTCTTCCTGTCAAATCTACTGTATTTAGTTTCAGTCAGGCAGTGGTGAGGATCATTTGGAGTCCCATCTGTGCCCCACATAGTCTCACAGAAATGGAATGTGAAATGTGCCATTAAAGCCTGTAAGTCTTTAACAGAGAACTCAAGTACGCTAGCACTGATGGGCCTGGGACATCCTTTAGATCATGGATGGTTAAAGTGCACTGCATTTGAGTGTCCTGTGTGATTAGTTCAGAGACATCTCTGTTTCAATGGGTACAGCTGGCAGAACTTGTAAGGCTCCTTATTGTCAAAATATCTCCATTTCATGAGCCATGAGCCTTTCCGATATAGCTGGTAAAACTCACCCTCAGATAAGTGATGATGCTTGCAAGGTGTTTTAGCAAAAGACCCCACCATTCCCAAGAGAGAAACAGTTATGGATCAAAGTAATTCCAACAATTTGCTAACTCAAACAATGGCATAACTGCCATAGTGCGAAACAGCAACAGTTCATGACACGTTGAATGTTACAGTTGGGGGCACTTAAAAAATCTGGTAGTACGGATAGTAGAAGTAGGTAAGAAAAGAACCTTTATTGATGCGAATAAAAGTGTTACAGTCAGAATTCACAATCTTTGTTTGATTTAAAAATGTTATTAAAAGTTGATTAAACGGAAAAGAGTTGCTGATTTTTCTATAAACCTCACAAAAAGTACTGATCAGTTTGGCATAGAACAGGAAAGGAAATCATTCTATCAAGCAGGATATATATATCAGAAATTTTGCTGCCTGCTCCAGGATGTAGTCAGACTCTTAAATGTATATGTAATTTTACCTCAGTTTCCAGTAGACTAAAATTTCCTATGTGAATCAGGGGAAGCATTGGTTTCTTCATACCATCCAGGCTCCTCATGAGAGAGCTATTTACTTCAGACAATAGTCAGATTTCTATGGAAAAGAAATTGCTTAACATGAAAAATTTTTCGAAGAAAGTTTCTTGAAAATGGCTGTGCTAATGGACACAAGTTTTCATTTTGAAAAATCACCATTTTCCAGCAGAACAAAACTATCACGATGGAAAATTCTCAGTCTACTTTCACATTAATACTTTTGAACTTTGATATTAATCAAGATTCATAGATATGGTCAAGAAGGTGTGATTTTAAAAACAAACTGGAAGAGAGCTCAGATGTGTATAATGAATTTTCTTTGAGCAGAGAAGGTGTGAAACACACTGGTGGCATGTGTTCTTAATGAGCCCAATATTAGGTATTGTCTTTGGAAAAGTTTAACTGGATCAAAAGGTGCTGTTAAAGGTCATTAATTCCACAATCTACTTAATTTGCCCAGAAAACTCTGTCTTCCCCCCCAGATAACTCCATTGTTCTTGAATGTGAAGACTGAGATCATATACCAGCCTGCATTCCAGTGTGCAAACAACTTTTGATGCAATAATATGGCTTCAGTGGTATTTTGAAGTAACAGAAATGTACTTCAGCAAAATATGCTTATCATCATCATACAGCTCAAAGACATTTCAGGTAGCCATGTAATGTATACCTCTGCCCAAAGGAGAATCATCTGTATCAATGGTACTCTCTAAGATCTCCAACACTGTAAACTTCACAATCTTCTCTAGTTAAAAAACACCAAGACAGTTAATTTTTTGCTGACACAAGACTGTAAACATTACCTTATTTTGTTGTTTAATGTGTGAAAAGACAGATGCATCCCAATCTTTTGTGACCTGCATTTTGTTGGAAGGACCAATACAGATCATATTCCAAGTGTGGAACTTCAGATGCAAGACTATTTTGCTGGCTTAGCATCCCTTCTTCAATATGACTTTGGGTAGCTGTCTCTGAGCTGTTTATTTCCTCAGAAATGTAATGAAATTAGTACCTTCCTATTCACCAGGAAGTGTAAGGAGAAACATCTTCAAGGAGATTGACCCATTGTTGACAAATTTCCAGTAAAGTCCCAAGACTTCTTCTGTAAACTCAGTCTTCCCGATGTTCATCAGGCCAGGACAGTGCCAGGAAAACCAGCCTTTGAGGTTTTTTGTTATTTAGGATTGTGGTTCTTTGGTCATACAGGAGGCTGTTTAGGCCAATGACTTCAAGATTCCCAGGCTACTTTCATACTAGTAAACTAAACTCATGAGGGCTTGAACGCAAATATTTTCCCATGACCATACACACAACTTAATTGCTGACATGGTCCCTGGCTTAATTCTGGCCCATACTCATGAACACGCTCCCACACAGTGCCCAGGCACATTGTGAGGGATTCTGTCAGTCAGATGCTGCTCTCAACAGCATGTGTGAGACCAGTCAGTTTTGGTAATTCTGACTTACAGAGGGGAACTTTATCAGGATGCTTAAATGCTGGAGAATAGGCACTGTGCCATTTTATTTACTAGTGGAGATATAGTCACAGGTCTGAAGGTCGGGAATAATCCAACTTGACTCAGACTCAGGGACACCAGCAGATTAATCAAGAAAAATGTCTGGACTGCTGCAGCATGTTAGTCTCTTACTGCAGTTCTTTAGGTTCTGTACTATCCTACATCAGGAGAGATGGGTTCTTCAGAGAGGGATGCCAAACACACGAAGTGAGCCATAGCTGGGTTAGCAGCTGTTAACATCAGGTTTAACTTAGATTACCGAATCACATTTCTGAAGTTAAGCAATGTAAATAGCAACTGTAGTTAGAGAAAGGGGGAATCAGAACACAGTCATAGGCTTCAGTATGAGTATTTCTAGTTTTGGTTCAGACCCAGACTGGCATGTTAGTTTTGAATTCTTCCACGAGCAGAGACATTTCACAACAGATAAACCTATTATAATGCAGACGCATTGCAGAGGGCCTTCTACAACAAGGTTCTGCCCTCACCCTTATTATACCTGAGCAATACCAACTCAGATTTCTCCCCTCATATCAACTTTTGAAACACTGCTTCATGGGGAAAGAAAACCAGTCTCTCAGTTAACCAACTCCCAAACCACTTAGGTCTTTATAGGTTAAAACCAACACCTTGAACTCAGCCCAGAAATTTATTGGCAGCCATTACAGGTTTTGGAGACTGGGTTTTTTTGGTTTTTTTTGTGTTTTTTTTTTATGTCCTCTCTGCATGATGCTCCACTTAATAAACAGGTGGTTGAATTGTGCACACTAGATTCAGTTGCCAAATGGCCTCAAGATGTAGCCTCACACGGAGTGCATTAGAGTAATCTAACCTTGTGGTAAGAAAAGTATGGATAACTTGAGCAGGGACCACATGTGACAGGAAAGGTTGTGCTCTCCTTGCCAAACACAGCAGGAAGAAAAAAAAACCTCTCTTGGCTGGCTACATCTGCTACCACAGCATCGACAAGCTGCCCAGGATCTTCTGTGTGCTCCAGGACCTGAATGCTCAATGGGAAGCTGGACCTAAGTTCTGAAATAAGGCATTTGGATTCTCCAGTGCTCTGGAGCAGGAGGCTGGAAATTATGTGACAGATTCACTTAAATTGAATAATGGAAGTTTTCATGACTAAATATAAAATGAACAATGTAGTCTGTAATATAGTCCTTGTGTTATTTATTCTGATACTAAATGTAATTTTATGCTGTTCCTACAATTTCCATGTGGAATGTGCTTACTATTTTGAATTCATAAGAGCACAAGTTCATCTCTGAAGTGGGAACATGAGATTTGGGAGAATGCGTGTGGGCTGCTGATGATCAGGAGAATGGTGGTGTGAAGAGTGACATTACAGAACTAACAGGCCATTCCTGCTAAATCAGGCAGCAATGAAATATTTAAAAAAGTAGACATCTTAATTTTCACTTGAACTGTTCAGAAAAGTCTAAGTGAGGGGATTATGTTGGAAATCAATACTGTATCGGTACATTTCTTCAACATTTTCTCTGCTGCCTGTAAGTTGAAATCAATACTTTAGCACAATAACAACAATGTAGGGGCGCTTGAGAAATTCAAAATTTTCAGCAAACAATCTTAGGTGAAGAATAATGAGATGTCTAGATCCTAGATTATCACAAAATTCTGAATCTGTTGATTTTCAGTATTAAAGAAGGGTAAAAACATGAAATTAGTGGAGACCTCTCTTCACCTTGCCCAACTTTCATTTTTTGCAAATTCTACTTAATCTCATTGTCATGTGTGTGTCAGCTTCTAAAAGTAGCTTCCACTGTATTCTGGCTATCTTAAATACATAAGGACTTAAAAATAAATATATTTTCACCAAAACACAAGTATAAACTGTTTCAAGCATTGTATTATCATTGCAACTTTTTTAGTTTGTGTCAGTTTTTTTCAGGTTTTCAGGTGTCAGTTGTTTCAGGGATACAAGCAGTTGTTCATAACCTTATTAAAAAAAGAGATTCCTCATTCCCAAATGAGAAGAAATATTTGCTAAAGTGTCTACACGTGTAGAAACATACATGTCATTTGCCTATGTGGTTGAAGTATCCTGATGTCTCTGCCCTATTGTCTTTATTGCTGTGCTTTGCATAGTGTATACTCTAGAAAACAGACATAAAAAATATAGTCTCTACTCTGTTTTCATCAAGGTACACTGAAAAAGAAGGCTACTGTAAAAAGAAATTTAAAAAAATCACATGAAGTCCTAATAAATTACTGTTACTGTCAATTAACTGATTTTACCCACAGAAAATTGAAGAGTAGCTGGTGCAGAGGTGTCTGTTTGCCCAAGAAATTATTTATCCAAGGAATATGTATAGATGTTGCTGCTGTATTTCCTCCATTCCTCCTGAGAAAGCTCCCCATTTGAAAGGAAGATATTTTTGGACTGCTGAAAGACTGTTCAACTCCTGCACCCGACCTTGGTGTTGATGGGGGCTGACATTGCTATGAAGAGGGATAACTGCAGGGTACTCTGATAAACTCAGTTTATTCTTTTATTGCTTTAAGCATTGTAGTGAAAACAGGATTTGCATGTCATTTTTATTATAATTTGGTTTCCTGTTCAGGCGAAAATAGCTTTTGAAACTGCAGTTTATCCACTCGTGAACTAAAACAACGTCTTGTAAAACTGTGCTGGGTTTACGCTAGTTTCCCTTATTTAAAACACATGCAGAAGCTTATGGTTGTGATCTAGGATTAATACTGTTATAGGGTGGGTTAAATCTAGTTGGAACTGCTGGGTGTGACGGTCACTCTTCATTTAAGATAGTAGAAACAGGCTCATTTTTAATGTGATAGCAGTATTTAAACTGCAACAAAGGCACACCCAAGGCCACTAAGGAATTTGAGCTATCTTGGAGAAAGGCTTTGCTGGATATTTTTTAGAAGGGTATGTATGGACATATATCTGTATGTCAGAGAGGGAGAGGGAGGAACACCCGAAGTGCAGAGAAGCTCACATTATGAAGCCTTTCACAGTAAAGCTAGGGTGAAAGATCCTTTTCCATTTCTCTCCTGCCCTATCTGCTTACTCCCCTCCAAGCAACCCCTCCACTCCTCTGGGCTTGATTAGCCATCCACTTTTGCTATTGAGGTTATTTATGTGGCTGTGTTCTCAAGCATATCTGTATACTAGTTGTTTTAAAGAAAAAAATAAAAAAAGGTATTTCTTTATTTCCCTCCCCCTCCTGCAACCCCAGTAATTTCCCTGGTTAAGAGTGTTGCTACACAAACAGTTGCGCTGGCACAAAGGGAATTTGCACCAGGAGCAGAGAGGAAGCAGAGGACTGGATCAGCTGCCGCAGTCAGGAAGGGTTAGGTTGAAAACCTTAGGCTAAAGGAGTCGTACTTAAAATTACAACTCTGGGGTAAAGCCAACCTTGATTTGAAAAGACTAAGGAGTTATGCTGGATGATTCAGTCCTTTTAGATGCCCTGGTAGCCTCCAGAAGCATCCAGAACAAGAAACCCCTGCATAATGTCTGTTCCTGGAGGCAGCTGAGTCTGTTTTTTTCACACTTTCTATTATATCCTGCTTCCAGTGCACCTGGCTTCCTTCTGATTTCTCTTCCCACACCAGTGCCTGCCAATACCCAACACATCAGATAGCCTCTCTTTCCTTTTCTTCCCTGCCTGCACCATCTTGGAGCTAGAAACCTTTGCCTTCCCTAAGGACCTCTACCTGATGTGTCTTCCCTGATAAGAATGTGTCCTCCAGCTCTGCCCTGAATAAAAAGCAGAAATACCCATTGAACACTGCTTCCTTTGTGTCATTAGTAGCAGTTGGAAGTGTATTTCCAACTGTGTAACAGCATGGACACTCATAGGTTTTCTTTGGTGCTACTACACTTCTCTGCCTTGGCAAAGTGTTCCTCCTTGCATACTTTGGCTTCTTTCATAATTTTTGTCACAGTTCCTTGTCTAATACTATGCTTTGCTGCTGAATTTCACTCTATTCCTCTTCCTTCTAGGTGAATTTAATTTTTGTCTTTGCCATCGTTTCTCTCTCCTTTAGATTATTTTACTTTATCACCATAAACATCTTACAGTTCTAGGGTTGTGAATCTGGTATAAGTGAGAGAAAAACTTATTTAAATACTTCCTGCTTATCTCTTCTATTTTGAACATTGTTTTCTAGAGGTGATTTACATTCCTCCTTCTGGTCAACTTTGTGAAATTAACTCTCCCAAAACACCAGTCAGTAGCCACATCCTAAATGAAAAAAGTCATGAGCATTTACTTCATGGCAATTATTAAATTTCACCTCTACAGTGGCTTGTTGGTTTATGTCAAGATGAGAACTAGGTAATTCCCTTTTTTTAAATGCAAGACTTTTTGAATTGTTACATCTTACTTTCAAAAATGGAGTGTTTTGAACAGACAGCATGAGTTTTCCAATAAAAGTATTAAAGTTCTCCAGGATAATGCAGCTTACATTTTTTTTTTTTTTCTGGCACGCAACAGATCATGAACAAACCGATCATTCACTTTCCAGTCTGTATTGTGTACTACACACTGATCTTTCCATAAGGGCATGGACTCGGTAGCTTGTAGGATTATTTTCATATGTGGCATAGAAACAGGTGGGTGGAGATCACCTCCTTTTCCCATTTGCTCACTAATCCATTTTAAGTACATTTATTACATTTAGGGCTACCCTAAGGCTGTGTTTCCTGGACATTTCTCCCTTCTTCTGCCAGAAAGTTTTGTCTGGGCAGACTAAGGGGGGAATTATATATTTGTCTGGGATTTCCCTATGGCTGGTAGCCCTAAATAGGTGAACATCTCCAACTCAGCTGCTATATATCTGGAAATACATGTGGAGCTGACTAGCATATACAGGAAGCATTCAGTTTCATGGCTCCATAGTCACTCTACAACAGTACAGTAGGTCCAGTGCTTCTAGGAAGCATCTGTTGTCCTTCCCAAGCTTTTTGTGTTCACATTGCCTTGGAATATCGAAGTGAGAACATTACAAAAGGCAATTTTTGATTAGACCAAAGTATCTTCATCCCAGTAGCCCATCTCTGACAGTAGGGGAAGTCTAGACAACAAAAAGCGCTCCTTCTGCAGCTGGCCTCCACCACTTCCAGCCATTACAGAATTAGGAACTTCCTAAATTAGAGGTAATATCTTTATGTTTAATAGCCCTTGTGGTAAATTTCTTTGACTGATGAGCCTCACCAGTTTTTGAACCCCACTTGACTTTTGGCATGTCTAGCAATGAGTTCTGCTGAAATATTGTGAGTTGTATGAAAAAAATCTCCTACCTGACATTTTAATCTGATTTCTCTGTATGTGAAATACAATTGAAAGTCACAGCACACACCATTTGACACACCTAAATTTCACATAGAGCATGATTCTATCTCCTCTCTCAACTGAGTTTTTCTAGGTTCATTTTTCATCATGGTTACTGTTCCATGGTTTTGATCACTTCTGTTGATTTTCACAGAATCACAGAATGATATGGGGTTGGAAGGGACCTCTGGAGATCATCTAGTCCAACCTCTCATTTTCCTTTGTATTTTCTTTATTTTTCCTATGGATTTTGGTGGATGCAACACCAGACCTAAATACAATTCAGGGTGTGAATGCACTGTGCATCTATTGAGTGACATATCAAAGACATACCAAAGTTCATTTTAAATAAATTGTAGTTTGATCCCTCCTCTCCCTTTAGTTCTAGAGCTGCTGTTCTCCTGACTCACCTGAAGAACACATCATCTCCATTTTCTCTTTTCCTCCCATACACACAGATCTTCTTTGTCCTTGCCATAACCAGCCTTGCTTTTAGTTCTAATATCAGAGCTGAGAGAGCTAAAAGCACTGGCTGGACCTGGTTGACTCCAGCCAGAGAAATTCACAATAACTGCCCTTTCTAGGAGCCGGTTGCAGAGATACTCAGGCTGGTTCTGGAAAGAAGGAGCACAAATCCAGCAGAGCTTTTCTCTCTGGGCTTTGTGCCACACCTCTTTGTAATGGGATCCCCTTCACTCCAGAGAAACCACTACCCAAGAAGACTGATTCAGTATAGCCACTCTGATGTGGCTGTTGCCAAAATATGGCAGTAAGCTTTGCCTTCAGGTTTTGAAATATTTTATATTAATTCTCACCCCAGTGATTTTGGCTTACCCATCATGAAGACCACCATAGAGAAAAAGTGATTGGTAATTGAAATATGTGCCTGGAAAGCCTTCCATTGTTAACCTCATGTGTTCTGGGCAACTTCCAGGTCAGATAATTACCATTCCACCCACCATAAATTCTCCCCGTGATTCCGTGTGGGTATGTGTTAAGGGACAAAATCAAGCTGCTGATTTAGGTGATTATTTTCTTAGACCTTAACCAAATGGATAAACCAGGTTGGGAAAACTGTTATGTAGATTACTCACAACTTCCATTACTTGGTATAAGATTGTACACATCCCATACCATTCAGATCAAAGGCAGTTTTAAAATGCTAAAATTAAACAGGTATTATTTTGGTTACTACCAACTGACAAAACAATTTCATTCACTCTGCAAGAGAAATTATGTTTCCTCCTCCCTTTCATTTTTTTTTTTTTTTCATGCAGAAAAATATCTCAAACCAGCTCTGTCAGCAACAATTTATCCTATAACATATAGTGGGTTTCCAGTTCTCAGGGACCTGTGCTGACTCCCAATTGGTGCTTAATGCAATTATCATTTATTCTATTTGGATATTAGCATTAAAGAGGTGTGGGGTTTTTTTCATAACAGCTTTGCGTATGTTCCACATTAACATTCCAGTGCTGCCCAGTAAAAATAGTTGGCCATCTGCCCACTTTTTAAAGTAAATTTTTGGTTTACTATTTTTTAAATTTGGATTTCTAATTATAGTTGGCTCTTCATAAATAGTTTCACAGAGCTGGAGAGAGTGTTAAGTGCTGCATTTCTGAACCTTTCGTCTCTAATAAGTAACTGTAATCTGGCTCTGACACACCTTAGCTATCCAAATTCCTCCAAAATCCAATATATTTTTGTAATTTCCCCTTCTTTGTTCTGGAGACTTAGGTTTTCTCCCTGAACTTTCTAAGAGGAAACATCCCTCTTACCTTTGACCCTGGCAGCAAACCATCATCCTTTCTCTTCCCTTGCATCCCACCAAACCAACTAGTGTCTTCAGATGGACCTGTGGGCCATCAGCTGGAGAGCTGCAGGTACTATGTCATCAGAGAGCTATTCTTTGATGATGTGGTCAGCCTTCCTACGGTTTCTAGTAAGCCAGTCTTGGCAGGTTCATCTTGCCAATGCGCCAGCTCACACAGCTGTAATTATAATTGAATCCACAAAGTTAGATTTAGTCATCCAAGTCCATATATCAGCCTTAGTTACTGAAGTTTTCTGCTACTTAAGCATATTTAATTTACAAACTACTGTGCACATTATATTTCCAGTGGCTTTTGAGGTGAGTGGAAGGGTGTGTGTCCAAACCAGAGATATAAAAACCTAAGTAATCATACATATGAAAGGTGGTGGGGGAGGGGGGGAAGTATGAAAAGACAGACAATATGGGAGGACATAAATGCCTTATGCTACAAAATTTAAAATAAGCACACTACCACTCACAAGGGCACAGCTAAAACTGGGTGACAGTCCTTGGGAGTGTCAAGCCAGATACCTCCGTACAACTTCAGCTCACTTGCCAGGATAAATCCTGATCTTCCTAGGGGTGACAGCGGTGTGAAAGCACAACAGCATGTCGTGGTGAATCAGATCTTAAAGCTTTTCTTTGGGGCACAAATGCTTTTTTTTTGTGACTAGCAGGGAACTCTAAAAAGCCCCAGTGGTCCAGAAATTATTTTTTGCCACTGTAACTCCCTTCAAGGTTTACACTGAAGTCCCTATGGAACAAGAATGTTCCTCCTCACTTGTAGTCTTCATCAGATCATGAAGGGAGCAAGCCTTGCTGCTGGTCTGTAACCCTTTCTTGTAACTCCTTTGCATGATTTCTCGTCAGTTTCTTGTATGATCATTATTATTGCAACATACAGTACCCAAATTGACCCTTTATGGGAAATATTTTTTCCAGTATCCAAAAATCAGCTGATCAGTATCAGCTTATGTCTTTTTGTTCCTTAGCTTTTAAAAACGTCTGAAATTATGCACAGATATAGACTTTTACATATTTTTTTGAAATTGTTTGCTGTCCATGCCATTTCCTTAAAAAATGTCTTTCATCATGATGTGTTCTCCAGAATTCTACAACGGAGTGATTTTCCTTTCATAAATGTCTAGATATTTTTGGTTATTTTCCAGAGTAACAGAGACAATCAGTCAAAGAACAGGTTGTGAGAGAAAATAATTTAGGAGGGGAGAGGACAGAGAAAAGAAAAAAGAGGATATAAGCATAAATAGCTAACAAAAACCTTTCATGCACATAATTCGGAATGTTTTATTTCAGATATTTTGATATGTTGTCTCATTGAAGTTGATGTTCTTCAAACTCCTATCTACTTCTATATATTGTACACACAGCCTGGATATTATTTCTTATGATGCCCTATGCCTGAGGATTCTGGTAAGACACCGTGTTGTAGTTCTCCATGAAAAATGTAGTTTAACTAAGGATAAAGCATAAGCAAGTTTAACAGAGGAAGGGAGGCTATCAAAAGCAATCACACGAGGATTTTGGAATCCCTCTTTTTTTTCCCCATCGTTGATGATTTCTTGTTAAAAATATTTTCTGACTACTCCAGCTACTGGTAGCAAGACTGACAGAAATCCTCAACACATTTCATAAGGAATCAGGTGAATAAAAAGAGGAGAAGGATATGATTGTACTTTAACAGCAGCTTTTAAAATTGTAGAACTTACAGTAGCAAACAGATGCAAATCCAGCCCCACCAAATTACTAATAAAAAGTTTAAAAAAATGATAGAAGCAATTAGAATAAATAAATCAGAGATGACTATCTGGAAAGCTGGAAACACATTTCAGAAATTTGATCCTTTCTTTTAAGAAAGCTAACAAACCATGAAGATCTTTACTCCTGCCAATCTACTCCAGTGAGAGAGGACGGCCAGCATGCTCTGTGTGGAAAAAGCAAAATGAAAGTGGTTTTTTTTTTTTTTTTTTTTCTGACTATTAAAATAGAAGATAAATAAACAGTTATACTATGAGACTTGTTGCTGGACTCTGAATTAGTAATTTCACAAGGAGTTAGAGTGAGTTTACTTAGAATAACCTACCAGTTTCTGGCATTCTATAAATACAAATATTTTAATCTTTATAGTAATTAATAGATCAGATAGGACCCACAAACTTCCATTCAAAGTTATCTGTAAAGTAATTTCATGGTAATGTAGCTGCCTGTCAGAAACCAGTTTATGTACAAAATTGTAAGCAGGTAGCTAATACAAATGGGAGACACGAAAAAAAGATGTCCCGAGCTTCTTCCCTGTCCTAATTCAGCATCTCAGTATCCTGAAGAAAGCTTTGAGACAGGTTCTAAAGACAGTTACTGAATTAGTGTGTCATTACAATGTAAATTTACTAGTCTAATAATAACCATAGAAGAAACAAATACTGTTAGATTCAGGATCTGAGACACACAGAAGGATGGAGCCTCTGCCCATGCATCTGAGAAGAATAACGTAGAGGCATGAAGCTGTTGGGATTTCCTGTCATCCTTTACTCACACACTTTTAATCTCCTGAACTGTTCTAATTTTGACATGAGCCTGATTCTAGCATGTTCTTTCGATCAGTCATGAGGACCGTGACACTACCCAAATTTTAAAACAGTAACCTCAGGCACATTTTCCTCTCACATCACTCCCTGCATTTTACACTGCTCTTTGGCACATTCTTCATGCTGCAAACTCATGAACACCTATGCACAAAAGTCCCACAGGGGCTGGGGGTCTCCTTCAATGTGAACCACAGCTCCAAAGTGTCCTTCAATAACCCAAAAAGAGGCTGGGCTGGGAGTGAGGATCTCAGCCTAAATACTTGGCTTATTAAGTTCACTCAGAAAGCATAGGACATATGTTTGCAACCACTCAGTCTCGACCATCAGCAAAAGACCGTCCCTTCATTCTACAGTCCAGCAACAGCTTGTGAATATCTCTGTTGACTGATTAATTCTTAATAAATTTTCATTATCACTTTTGTGTACAACAAGATTCTCCATTGTTATAATCTTTCCATTCTATATAATGCTTTAGCTTTTCAGATGTTGGTAAATTTACAGTTTTAGAGCAAACACAGACAACATTTCATATTGTAAAAGATTTTTGTCTTTCCTGCTTTAAACTCTCATTCAACTGTTTCAGATACCAAGCTTTTGTTTTGAAGGTTTTTCCCTAACATGCATATGACTTGCTCCAGTTTTGCAGCAGATGAAGTGCACTTATAAACCTCAATACCTGCGCAACTGTAATGTCTTAGCAATTTCATAATGAAATTCATATGGAATTTGGCAACCCAAGCCAGATTTGTGTCAGAATCTTTAACATGTTCCAGTTGCATGAAATACTAATTAAAGGCACTCATTGTTAACTGATATAAATAGTCCCCACTTAGCCCATTATAGGTATGGGTTGTAAAACAAACAATTATGTGACAGATGATACATGTTAACACAGAGAAATTCTGTAATGACATTTCTGTAACACTGTAACCTCTTCAACCACCATGTGTTCCACATTACAGGCTAAAGGGGGTGCTGATTGCAAAGGTGACGTACTTTCCAGTTTGTGACTTTTCTTCTAAGAATAGAAATGCCTTAGAGCACCTCCGAATGATTTACATTACAAATTTAGTTCAGGCAATGAAATCATTAATGCAAGCTTGATTTTAGCTGCTACATGTGTTTGCTATTCCATGCGCTAGTGCCAAGCAGTTGAATATGCCTACCTACCAAGCAGTACCCTACCTAGAAACACTTGGCAATCCAAGCAAACAATTGTTTCTTATTTACCATGTCTTTCATCTAATACCCATTTTCTCTTCACTCTGTACTATGAATAAAAAGATTTCGACCAAACAGGAAACTGACTTTGGAATGTGTGTATATATATATATATGTACATAGATTTTTTCTTTTAACTATGTCATTAAAACTCCAAGTTATTCACGGGATAGAAGCAATCTCCTGGCATTTAGATAAGATACACAGATTATTCAATTAGTAAAAAATGGTGTCTGCCTTTCCACTAGCCAACATACTCCTGTAACATTAGAAGCAGGTGGCCTCCTTACTCAAAGCACAAACACGCAGAAGTTGCCTAGTGCATTTGCCCTGCCAAAAAAATATGTATTTTCGCATCTGTGAATGTACGATCCTGTGTTTAACCCTTTCAACTGCAGAGTTCCTAAAGCAGTAGAAGAAGAAATGGCCAAGATACACATGTTTTCAGGGGGGCAGTGGATGAAAAAAAAAGTGACCAAGTTCTATGGACAGTACTATGACTTATTTCCGACTTTCACAGGGACTGCTAAAGATGGGTGCAGGGTAACTGAGCTTTTTTTAAAAGAGCAAGACACTCATACTCATGTAAATGTTTGTTTAGGACTCAGAAAACTCCAATTTTGACATCTACTTTAAAAAAAAAAAATAAAAAAATTTGGCCTTTGTTTGTACGACAAAACTACTTGTTAGCAGATATCTGTCTCCAAAACAGTCTCTCAGAGATGCATATTTCACCAGAACCAAACCCAACTGAGCTATAACATGTACAAGACAAAACTAAAATTTTGCTAGTATTATAATGATTAATTTGCTGCAGAAAACAAAAAAAAGTAAAAGCACGAGAGAATGGATGATGCAAAAGTTAAACGTTAAGGGAAATATCCTTGTCTTACATCAGAGTTAGAAACTGGCCTGGATGGAAACCCTTGAGCTCAGCAGACTTGTCCTTGGAGGCACTTTTTATCTAGGTCTGCATCCAAACTTTTTGGCTTAGAGCAAGTTTCTGATAAAAGTGTGGAAAGTCCTTTGTGACACCTCACCCACACAGTGGATTGAGGGTTTTCCAAGTCCATTGGGCTGTCCTCTCTGACCTTACAGGCTCCACCCATTCAATTCAAGCAGAGACCAAAAAATAACATCTGATTTTGTGTCTTTCAACTCAAAAATAGGTTATGTTTAGGCAACGCCTGTGAAAGAACTGAAGCGTCAGCATGTAAAGTCAATACATAAAGACATTACTATCCAGAGCTGTCTAAGCACTCTGGAAAGATTGTGAATAACACTAATAATATATCCCTGAGCAATTAAAAAAAAAAAA
>VXBJ01006921.1:594454-613241 GCA_013400055.1 Nycticryphes semicollaris
AAAAAAAAAAGTAAAAAAAGTAGCACTGTTAATCTCATTTTAACCCCTGCTTAATCTTGCCAACCTCAAGCCGACCCACCTGAAACTTCACCTAGCAGTCAGTGGTCTTATCCCAGAATGCACATTTGTTTCTGGAACATTTGAAGCCATTTGGATAGGACATTTGGATGATATTATTGTCCAAAAATGGGGATGTTCTCACTCTTTGGACTTTTTCCTAACCCTTTTTTTGGTTTTTAGAACACAAAAATGATTTACCCTAGAAATGTCAAACTTGATTCAATGCTTGCTTGGCGAAGAGACATGCCTTTGGAGCCTGTTAGAGGGCTTAGGTGGGTAATTGTAAAGTTATTGTTAGTTTTTTCCACACTCATGGCATACAGTACATGGCCAACTCGTGTTAATAAATACCTGTTGGGTACATGTGTGGCTTATAAAGGCTTGATCCAAAGCCCACAGAAGTCAATGAAAAGACTTCTCTGGCTATGAACAGGTTTGGAGTCAGGCTGTAAATGTAAATGACAGGATGGAAGAGAATTTGATGGAAGGGTGGGAGAATCATGTCTCCGGCAACCCTTCAGGGGCATACAGAGCACCAAGGGAATGGGAAGCCACCCACTGTCTGTGGATATCGTGTACCATAGGGGCCAAGAGATAGAAACGGGAAATGGAGTCTTGAGAAAGGGGAATCCTAGGGTCACAGTGGGGTTAAAAAAATTGTTTGAATGATAACAGTTAACACTGATTAAACATGCTTCACCTTCTGCAGGACTGGGAGGGGAAAAAAAAAAAAAAAAGGAAAAAAAGTACATAATCTTTATAAAGTCTTATCTTTGCATGACTAACATATAGGTGTTCAATTGCTTTTGAGCAATATATATGCATTTCCCAGGCGGGATCTATCTCATGTGAGTGTGCATGTTGATGTCAGGACTGCCAGATAATTGCAACACCCAGCTGTGGAAGGAAATGAGCCGCAGCAGCAGGTCACCCTCCAGTCCAGCTGCATGCCCTGCCCAGCCTCATCCTGCAATAGAGCACCAGAGCCCTTGGGAGTCCCTGTCATCACTTGCCCGAGGACTATTCCCAGAGCCTCCTTCCTTCAGCCCTCCGAGGCATTCCTGTCATCTTATGGGTCCTGGCAGTATGAAGATTTTAGTAGGCAGCTTGGGAGGGTCAGGAAAGTTGCATGCCCACTGCTGAAAGCACACATCTGCTCTACTTACAGCAACTAGGCAAATATCTGCAGAATCAAGCTGTGAAAAATCTCCACCGCAAAGATCCCTCACATCCTCTCTGGTTTGTGCAAAGCAGGAACACTTTTGTACTGAGCCTGTCTATGAAGTCTAACTCTTTTTGTATCATCTGCCAAAAAGTCTACATCACACTGCTTACAATGTACAAAAATGTCCCGCTACATTTGTTTTATTTACTCATTCTCTCTCCATTTTTTAATAACTCTTTTAAGGTGGCAAGGAACAATGATTTGCCTGAACAAGTTTTAGTTTTGCTGTGGGTTTGTGAAGTCCAGCAGTAGCTGGTTGGTAGTTTGCCACTCAGAGTTGAAAGTTCAAGAGCCACCTGTGTCATATCTCTCCCTTCTTTGGATCGAAAGGGTGCTATAGGAAAGGTGTGTTTGCTTTTTCTTTTTTGGTAGGACTAAAAATGGAAGGGAACGTTGCCTGTGAGAAACTTATTTCCTAGTGTAGTGAAGTAGCCAGCTGGCAGCCAGATGGCATCAAGCCATCAGGAGGTCGAAGGCCATTGGACAACTGTGTGGGATTTGTTTCTCACTCAATGTGTTTGGTTTTAAAATCATTTATTTCTGGAGTAAGTCATAGATATGGAAGGGGTTTTACCTAGGGGACAGTTGTTTCCCCATCCAGTTGAAACCACAAACAGACAGAAAGCTGGTCGCTGGCCAAAGTGAAAGGCCAAAGGCAAATTGTCCCATATTTATCCTTTACTGGGTCAAAACTCAAAAGCTGGACACTGATGGCAGTTCATAAATATTTCACTGCTCCAATCAACAAATGAGATAGAAGGACATTGCATGTCAAGAAACTTGTTGACTCTTGCAGAGCAGATAGCCAGCTGGCATGAACACCGTTACTGCCCTATCACAGAGCTGAAAGCCCAGAGACAAGCAGTGCCAGATTTGTTCCTGGTTTAGCTAAAATAACACAGGAATCATGTTTATGTTTTGATCTTGCTGTGGCGTTGCCTGTGATCCTCACTGGCCATGTGATCCTGACTTATTAGTAAGAGGAGACTCTGAACTCTCTAGAGAGAAATTCTGCCTAAAGGATTACAATTCCTATTTCATTCAAGCTTCCCATTCATCTCATATTTTATCCTGTCTTGTGTTTGCAAGTGTTTTGAGAGTCACCAAGAGATGCTTTTAACATAGTGTATCGGTTCTGATCCTGTACTCACAGCTCTGGAGAAATGTGGGTCATGTTCTTTGTAAGTATAGATGAGCAAAAAGCCACTGAGAACAGTGAAAACAAACCTTTGCGTGTTGTGTAGGTAAGGATTGCATCCTGACCAGCTAAGTTTCCGTCCTTACACAGGAGTAGTGGGACAGTCTGCTCATTCTGAAATGGTCAACGAACCCCTGTGGCACCTCCTTGTACATATCTGGAAGGGTTAACACTTCAAACTTCTGCCCCTTGTTTGGGATGGGAGATAAATGGCCAAGAAAGAATCAGCTATATGCTTTCCATAGAACATGCCAATAGACAACCTTCTGGCTCCTGGTGCTCAGGATGGCTCACTGCCCAACATCCCTAGTGATCCAGAAACACAATGTTTTCACAATACCTGAAGCAGTACAGTTAAAATTAGGTTCTGATCAGCCTGGCAGGCTGCCTACATAGAAGTAAAGGGTTACGAGCATGCCAGCTGGTCCCCTGTCACCAGTTCTGGCTTCTGGAAGGCAGATCTCCTTCCAGAGAGCACAAATCCTCTGAGGATATGGATTGAGTAAGGCTGTGGGTTTTCAGTTACCCATGCAAAGGAGCATGGCAAAACAGATTTCCTTGGCCCTGCACATGCTTTACAACTCTGTTCCAGGATAATTCAGACAGTGACAGAAGGAACTTCCAAAGGCTCTGTGGTGGTCCAGCTTGGTGTAACCTAAGAAGTCATCGTCTTCAGCTCTCTGCCCCCAGCTCTCTGCCCAGAGGTTTCCTCCCCAGCAGCAGTGGTGGCAACAGAAGAGTTAGAGTGTTTGGTTCCCCAGCAACTGCAGTTGACTGTCTGGTATATCAATTTAAGTCACAGTCGAGTTCAGTTTGTGTTAATGAGCATGATGATCTGTGAACTCGGCTAGTAGAGGAGCCAGCTGCTCTGCTGCAGCTTGTGGGGAAGGAGCCGCCAGGTAGTAAAGGGAAGGTCTAAGTTCACCTCAGCCTGACTTGATGGAGGGGACGCAGCTCCCTTAAGCTTTATCGGGGTCCTGCTTGATTCTATTTGCTGAGCGCAAATGGAGAGGAAGCAAAAGATAGGCAGGTGTTGGAGTGAGGATTCCTGCTCTTGCTGGCTACAAAGGCTGTACAGAAGAACAGCCGGGAAGAAACTATTTTACTCAGGAAGGTAAAGGAAAGGAGAGAGAAAGAGGATGTTGAGGAAAAAACTGTAATTCCCTTCTGCACTGTTCTTTTGTCTGCTCTTAACACAGGATACATTATCACCTTTCATTTTATTTTACCTTAAACTCCTTTTCTTCTTTTACTTTCTTTTTTTCTCCCCACCATCAGGAGTTTTGAAATGGACAAATCTTTACATCTTCTTTCAATTCTGACCTGCAAAATCTCTATCTGATCCAGTTTTGCAAGTGTCCCAAGCTGAAAGTAAGGTGATATCTCCAATTTTTCATACCTTAATGACCTGGAAAATGTGACTTGATTAAACTCCAGGGTGAAGAAAGTACACATTTATTGAAGATGATTGTTAATGAGTCTGCTCCGTCTGTAATGTCAGACGAGTTTCAAAGCTCAGACTTACAATAAACACAAAGATTCCAAATACTGATGCATTAATACAACCTACAGCCCTAAGTTTCCTCTCATGGGACAACTGGAGCCAGGTCCTTGCCTAAACAAAGGACAATAACAACTACAGAGCACAACAAAACTGGGACACTTTTGTTGTGCACAAACACTCAAAGTCTTAAATACTCCGTCCCTAATGAAATGCAGGACAAGTAAATTAACTCACAGATTGAACCCCCCTCCTCTTCAGATAAATAAAATTTCTATGTTTCTTGAGTGTTTTTGCACTCAATGTTACATTTTGCATCAGAGGAATGTAGTAAGAGCCTCTTCCTGTGGCAGGTACTATGTGCAACTGTGATAGATCAGTAAATATAAGGACATTTTGAGAAGAGGAAGCAGTACTACTGGAGGCTAAAGTGTCTGGTAGAGATTCAAGTATTACCACATGATTTATATTTATTAGTTGCCACAAATTATTCTGAACAAAAACACTAGACACAATCCCCTCCCTGCTCCCTGAAACTCCACCAGTTTTGGGACTGCACTGAGACATAGATTTGGACTGCAATCCAGAAATAAAAGTTGTGGCTTGGATCTATAGCTATATGTACCCAGGGGAAGGACTGAACCTCATGTATCTTTGAGTGAATGGTGCATGCATTTTATTCATCTGTGTCTTCCTTAGACTCTCTGCTATCTTTGCCAACTTGCTCACTTTGTCCCCTGGCATGAATGTACAGCACACTCTCATGTCACTTATATCACCAAAAGCTGATATTACTTTTTTGATCAAACATGTGCTAAGTCAATTTTATATATAAGAATATGAACTACTGGTTTATAGACAGAAAACTATACTCTACCTGAACTTCAGTTACTAACCAGTTAAAAATAGGTATTTGTTCCTTCTGCATTTACTTAGGTTTTCTCTCTATTAGCTAATGTGTATTGATGGAATCTCATCAGCTTTTTCATGACCATTTTGAGATGTGTGCTTGCCAAACGTGTTAAACTACAGTCTTGCTCTCCAAACCGATGCACAGCTGAGCTAAAAATGTCATGTGTTGGCTTTAAAACAAAGCAAAAATGAAAATTGAGTTTTGCTGCTGCATTCATTTCAGATCTCAGGTTAACTTCCATAAAGGGTACAGGCCAGATTCTTAGCACATTGAAAACTGCATAGGTCCACTGATTCCCATGAAGCTACATTGATTTACAGCAGCTGAGAATCTGGCCTAAAAAGCTTGGGGCTATATATCTATTTTATGTCATGTTAAAGTCCCTTGACCTCTTACTTGATTGCCTTGCTCCAGCTTGTGATGCTAGTGTAGGTAAATTATACCTCTGCTGGCCACTAAGCTTGCGGTTCTAGCAACATTAATAACCTCAAGGCTTCTAATTTTCTAACCAATGCTTACTGGACCCCCTGTGCAAGCCTCTGGGGCTGCTCTGACAATAATCCCAATATATTTTGTTTTGAATGAAAATAAACTTTATTGCAACTTGTGCTGGAGGCAGACCCACGAGCCTGGGCTCTAGAATGCCTAGTAGGCAGCTGTGTAATCATTAGCATTACTATAGGGAAAAGCACTAGGATCAGTTCAGAAGGGTTCTTCATCCAGCTGGGACTATAATTTACAATGCCACCATCACTACAATAACAAGGTAGCAGAGGGAAAACATTCTGGAAGGGATGGCAGTGAAATTCAGCCATCGCAAGGTGTGGTCTTTGGGGCAAACCCTTTAATTGGCAGAAGGTTGACTAAGTATTCTGGTAACCTCAGACTTTCACCTTTCATTAAATTTTAATCTGCAATCCAACTGAGCTGGCAAAAGCATCCAAAAAGAAAGGGCTGGCAAGCAATGTCCCATCTTTCCATACAGGACCAGAAATATTCTGGTGTCCTGGGCCCTTTTTCCTTCAGACTCTTCTTGCCCTTATGCCCCATCACCCTACTTACTCTACCACAATGGACTTGCAGCTCTCCTTCCTGCACAACAAAGGAAGCAGTAGAAGCAGTAGTAACTTGTCAGGTTTTGTTTCTGCATAGCATCCAGCTCACCCCACGTTTTTCTTTACCTTATTTTTATATAGTACATCTGATTTAGGTCTATAAAGTTTTATTGTAGTCATTACAGTCAGAGTACACAGGTCTTTACTGGTCACTGTTACCAAAAACTAAATTATGGGCTAAGTTTACCACCAAAACCACAAAGTTGAAGAGGCACAAATTTTAGTTTGAAATCTCATGTGAAATGCTTTGAAAATTGTGAGTCCTTTTACTCCTCTGTCTTCCTGAACGTACCTTGAATGTCTTCATAGGATACAGCATTTCAAGGGCAAGGACTGTGGAATTTGAATGAAACATTGCTGCTTTTTATCAAAAGTTAAATCAGTATAATTTGCTTTTCATGTTGTTCATATTTTATTTTTTTGTTGTTGCTTCTTCTTGTTAAAAGATCTCCTTAAGCTTTTTCTAGCTGTTTGTGATCCTCTCTGAACTCCCTTGTGACCCCTAGAGCGGTCATGACCCGTAGTGTGAGGAGCACTGCCAGAGCAAAGGCAGAAGAAGTAGGAACAAACACAGATGCAATCCAGGTTTTAAGAATTGTATAAAATGTATTGAAAAAGTCACCCAGCTATACCACCACTATGTATCCTTACTCAGCTGACTAATCTTAGCTGGTTTTAAGATGGTTTCATGGACTGGCAGCACCAAATAGTACATATCATTGGTTAGAGACATAGAAAATGAACTTCAGAGCATTGCCACCTCTGACAGCAGAAGGTAACATGTTCAGCCCCAGTGGTCAGGTTACGAAGAAAAGAGGTCTGGTTAGCAACACTGTTGTCTTGCCAGCTCCTTCCCTTCCATAGCTCAGCTCAGCACTTCAGCAGGTGGTTACAAAAAATTCTGAAGAGACCTCTGGTTTGCAGGAGGTGAAGAGTGTCTGCTCTGATGATAAAATTGTCAGGTAGTGTACTGCTGGAATTCTTATTCAATAATTCAGAACTCCAATGAAAGTAACTAGTTTTTCTCTAGTACCTGACATGTGAGTGGGAAAGGTGCCCATACTAAAAAGACACCCATCATTAGACAACGCATGATTTACAGAAGAACATTACACAAACCTATATCTAAGTAATTCATTTTAATTTTGTAATTCAAAGTTTGGTTTAACACCTGCTCTGTCACTTGTTCAAGCTGCTGCATTGAACTGGTTTGGTGGTTTCCTTAGTCTACTACGTGAGCTCAGTTATATCTCAGCTATTGTGCATTCACCTGGTTCCTGAGTTGATCACACAAGGCTGGTCATATTCACTTACTTTCTAAAGCACTGAGATGTCTAATTGAATGTCTGCCAGGGTGATGAGAACATGGAATACATTACAAGTCCATGTGCTGCTCTACTTCTATCACTGACTTGTCCATTGGGTTTGGCTAAGTCACTTGACTTGACTTCAGGTCTCAGTTTACCTAGTTAAAAAATGGAATTCTGCTTTTTTCTTATAGATTAAAAAAAACCTTGAAACTTGACACAACAAATCATCCAAACCAACCAACCAACCAAAAAAAAAAAACCAACAAACCAACCCTACCTCAAAACCCCTGAACAGTACTAGGGTCAATCTCAAGCTATAGGTTTTATGTGAACAGACTGAATCTACAGCTCACTGGTGATGGAGAAGATCACAATCAATTTTAATCATGTCTCCAGCTTTAAGATGAATGAACTGTAGGCCAGACTTACTTTTATACTTTACATATTCTTTTTTCACTGGAAATAGAATTGTCTAGACCATGAACAGGCCATGGTAAAGGGAATTGGTAAACACTATTACAATTCTTTTTTTTGCAAATGTCAATGTAATTAAATGTTAACTATTAACTTTTACAAGCATTCACAAGTATCAGGGTAACAATGAAGATGGTCCAAAATCCTTCAGGTCTATGAACTCAGAGGTTTTCATGTCACTTACAAAGTCTTAAGGAAACTTTGCAAGAACAGGAAAACAGTTGCCATACAGATCTTCTCATCATGCTTTTTTGGAAATCCATCATACTCATAGAAAAAGCTTGCAAACCTACAAACAAAATTCATGACTCTTGTCAGCCTTGGGGAAATGTGATGTCCCAGCTTGTCAAAGAAGGTTTCCAAGTAATGGCATTTTCAGGCAATGTCATAACAAAATCTTTGAACACACGAGAAGATTTGATTTAGCTGACACTTTGTTGATCATTACTAACTGATTAGAGAAGACACAAGTAAATCTTGGTTGTATTGTTCTGATTACTTCAGCTCTAATTCTGTTTGTGATAAGGATTCAAAAACTGATGCTAAGCTCATTATCATGTTAAAAACAGCACTTTCTAGTCAAGGCAAAGCTTGGGGAAAAGTTGTGCCCGTTAATGGAAAAGCAGCTTACAGGGTTTGGATTATGAAATCAATGTGTACTTGGCCCTACAGAGTTTCTTCATTTATAACATAAGTTTTTCATTAGCCCAGATTTTTTCCTAGTTGAGTCTTATTTGATTTTTATGGCCTGGGGTCTACTCACACATAAAATAGGAAGTGGTATAGTCCTGCTTTTTTTCTGCTGAAATCTGAGATAAGGTATTGTATGGTGAGTTTGTCTTTAGCGTTGCTTGGATTTTGAAGTTATTTTGCTACAGTTTACGTCTTGGCATGTACTTAAAAGACTTCACAAACAAGGTGGTTGCATCCAGTGAACAAGTATCTGAATTGAATCAGTTCATGCATCCATGTATGTACTAGAGAATATAAATAAAGTAACACAAACTAAATTCTGTGTAGTTGCCTGAACTGGAGTACAGAGGCAACCTGAAAGAGGACAAATCCCCTAGTTACCCAAGAATAGGCCACTCATCTCTTGTGATGGATTGGTGTTCAAATGGGTAACCATGGTTAGCTACAGCAGTTACTGGTTGGCACAATACTCTGATAAGAAAATCTATCTAGACTGAAGCCTGCATTTTGTTTTGTTTTGTTTGATCTGAGCAGATCCAGCTTGCACATTGAAGCCTTCAGGCAGAACAAACACAATGCAAAATCTCATTTGAAATAGTGATTCCTCACCTACATATTCATGTCTTTAAAGCTCAGTGAATTGCATGCGTCATGACACTGCATGGCTTCTCTCCGCATCTTATTCATCAGCCCCTAATCTTGGTTATGTCCTTAACTTTCAAAATGTTTGAATCTTATAATTTTCTAAGATCCTTCCAGTGAGAAAACAATCTTCTTTGGAGACTCGTTAGCTCCCTTACATGGAAGTTTGTGGGATCTCCAGAAATCCCAGCACTCAACAGGAAGGGTTCTCATTTGTTAACACTTAACTACAATCTCTTAGCTAAACACACTGCTTCTTGGCTCAGACAGATCCCTGCCTGTACAAGTACTTTTCTTTTTGCCCAATCAGTGTGAATTCAGGCGGTTTAGTTTAAATAGTAATGGGAATGAGTAGAAAAAGGTCTGTTAGTATTGGTCATAGCTGCAAGTGGTGACCTTTTCTACCATCTGGCCCTTGCCTGTACAAGTGCTCATCTTTTATTCCACTATCTCTGGTCTAACATTCTATCTTGATGACAGACATTAATCTTAGGACAACCACAACATTTCAGCTGAGACAAATGCTCATTAAATGAGCAGACTTTTGTAAACCGCACTGAAAACGGAGAAGAAGGGGCACCTATCCCAGCAGTGACTGGGCTCAGATGGGGAAGGGCAGGTAACCTGGGTCCGACTCTGTAAGCGCTTGTGCTCCACTCCGCTTTGCATCCTTAAGACCTCAGCTAATCTGTTTGATTTAACACTGCAGTCCAACACTCACTCTGACAGGTGATGTTCTGAGCTCAAGGCCGTAAAAAAAGTGAGAGCTCTTTCCCAGCTGAGATTAGTCACTTGGAATGGAATTCATCTTAACCAACATAAATACCTACATCTCATCTAGCTTCTCTTTACAGACAAT
This sequence comes from Nycticryphes semicollaris, assembly GCA_013400055.1. NCBI lineage: Eukaryota > Metazoa > Chordata > Aves > Charadriiformes > Rostratulidae > Nycticryphes > Nycticryphes semicollaris. Next base: position 604,445 of record VXBJ01006921.1, read on the forward strand.
GCATAGGTGGTTTTTAAGGTTATGTTCATCTCAGTGACACCTAAAATAGATCACACCTAACACCAAAGATATCTAAAGTGAAGGAAGATTAACCTCTCCTTGCTAATGTAAGTACCCTTTTCATATTTTGTTGCACCAATAACCTTAGCTATGTGATACTTTATTATGATGCACAGAATAATAATAACTAGGTCTGAGTCACAGGTGTAAGACAGGACTTTCCCGGAGACTTCCTATGGTTCTGAAGACACTGAGTGTTCTCCCATGAACTGAGTGAAACAGAGGGAACTGTAGCAAGACACAACAGGGATGTCTGAATCCTCTCTGCAAAGTGAACTATTTATCATCTTCAGAAGAAGAATAATTAAAGCACGGACTGTAATCTATAGCTCTGCAATTCATCTTGCTTAGATCAAGGCATCATTGTAGTTGGTTCAGAGGTCTTTGTTGTTGCCAATCCGGGGGCACCAGCTAAGTAACGCCACAGTGAAGACATAATCTTAATAAGTGAGATTTTTGCTGCTGTAACCACATACCATTTCCACCACCACCACTTTTTATTATCATCTGTCTTGAATCATATCCTTGTGGGGAACTTCAGCTACCAGTGCTAATTGTATTACACATAAGAACTGCCACTGACGCCAACACAAAGGGGAACAAATTCCTTTTTTTATTAAAATATAAAAAAACCCAGCAATATTTGAGCAGCACTACATTTGAAATTTATCTTGCTCACTCTATAACACAAGTGACCTCGCACACATATTCACCTTTACCAGAGAGCTAAACCCAACATATTTGGAACCTGAAGCAATAGTTATAATAAGGAGACAAAGCAGAAAAGTAGAGTAAATTTAACCCTAATACTAGGATTGATAATAAAACACAGTTATCATGTGCTTTTTACTTGTTTTATCATCTGGAAGGGTTTGAGAGAGTTAAAAAAACCCAAAACTTGCTTAATGTCTGAATTCTACTCTGCCTCATTTGCACTCACATATTAAGTTTACACAGTTCCTTGTTGGCTCAATGTTTCCAAGAAGCTTTCTTTTTTGAGATCATGGAGGGGCTGTATCTAGCAAGAACTTCACAAGACATTCTGCATCCTGTTTCCCTTAACCTTCTTCATCACATGGCAAAAGACAACGTCCAACATGAGTTAATCCAGCATCACAGGTTATTTCTCTGTAGCTTGCCTCTTGCCAAAGCAGCTCATTCTTAACACAGTACAAGCCTAAAGAAGGAAACAAATGTGTCCTAGCAAGCAGTGAGATAAATTCCTGACTGCAAAATTGGAAACAAAAAATGAAATATGAAAACAGAAACTTAAAATATATCTGACTCCAAAATTCCTTTTTAGCTGTTCCAGTATCTTGGCTATGATGAGCGTAAAGGTCTGGCAATGTAACGCCTCTCCCTCTCTCTTCCCTTGTTTCCCCTCCTTCTTTCTTCAAAGCCTGGCCTCACCTTGGAAATCTTGCTGAGCTTACAATCTCTCTTTCACTGTAGTTTGAGATACAATCTGATCCGACTCTCTCCCTTAGCCTGGCGAACTCCTGAATTCATAGTTTCTTTCTGTGACAACACTTTAGGGTTATCCTAATATTTTTCAAGTCATCTGTTAAATTGAAATTGCCCATCATTAGAACTCTCTATATCCCTTCTCCTCTTCATGCCTTCAAGGAGATGTCCTAGCTAAGTCATTCTCCCTCGGCTGTAAAGGATGGAAAGAGATGAAGAAGGAAGAGGGGGTTAAAGGCATAAAAGAGGCGGTGTATTTTTCTTTTATTTTCTCCCATCAGTCAAATGTTCTCTTTGAGACTAGTGTCCCATTAATTTTAAGTAGCTAACACTGCTGGGAAGCTGACCATCTGAATGGTCTCCTTTACCCTGGTGTGTTTCTTTATGTGAGCAACAGTTCACCAATCTCTTTGTGCCAGAGGAGCAATTCCTCTTAGAGGTTAGGTCTGCTTCCTTGAGGTGCAAAAGGTTTCTCTTTCATGTCTTTTCATAAGCAATATCGTTCATTACAGTACGAGAATGCAGCACACAACTTGTCATTCATTCTCTCCCCTGCCACTGTTTTGCTGGGCAAACTTTAAGAAGGCTCTTGGACCTTTTTAATCCTCAGTTCAACATAAGAGTCATTATAGTCGACATAACTGGTGTTTTCAGCTGGTTATGATTTGCTTCTTCATGATGTCTACATTTGTTGTCATGTTTAAACTTTAAGCTATGTTTACAGTTGTTATCATATTTTGAGACTCTGAAGAGCTAAATCTGCAGAGAACATCCCTAAAATAGTACATGTGAATGATACACACAAGAAAACACAATTAATTGCTTGAAACTGGTACTAACCATTAGCAAAAGATATGTTTTATTTTTTACATCCTCACCAGTGTTCTACAATTCCATTTCACACCTAACCACTTGAGCAAAAATCTCCTGGAGAAAAATCTGACAGTTTGAACACTGTTCATTCACCATATTTTTTATTTTTTTTTTTCTAATTTGAGGTATAATTTGCTATTATTTTGATACTGAAGTCTAGAATATCTTAAGCTTCTGAACTGCTTTCAGTGAGAGGGATGATGAGAAAGAAAAAAGAGGTTAAATGACATACTATTTCATATGTAAAGGAAAAAGTTAGTTTAGTGTGGGTTACAGCATAGAGATGGGTCACTAGAACTGTTAGCACCAGTGACAGTTCAGTTCACCATCACTGGCAATTACAGCTAAGGTGACAAAAGATGTGACTTATTGGAATAAAAGGAAATACAATCATAAACTATAACTGACTTGAAATTAGGCATAAAACCTATGTATGCTTGTAAATTCTTTTATCCTTATAATCTTGTTTCTCTTGAGCAAGGAGTTATGATCTCTTTAATCATCATTCTCTGTATCTGTGCTGTTTCTTATGCCTGTGATCTTGCAAAACTAAAAAGATCATTCCAAGTGTCAGACCTCTGCAATACGACATAAGTTTACTGGCAGGATGGGTAAACTAGTACTGATACACAGCTTTGCTTAGTGTGGTGCAGAAGTTTCCAGAGTGATGAAGAGATACATAGGAGTAGCTGCCAGGTCTGTCTAGATGGAGGTGTTTAGTAGAGCTGCAGACAGATCCTTTAGCTGAGTACTTAAGTGTAGAAACATCTTGGCACTTCAACCTCTGCCAGAACCCAGTTATTTTCAAGGTCTGTACTCCTGACTGAGGACGTGGAAGCAGGTTCAGGAGGCAAGAAGCCCCTGGGAAGTAAATGTTTGCTGAAGTAGAGCCTGCTGTAGGCGAATCTACCTTAAGTAGATTAGGAGATGGGCTTGGATGAGTGCAGCTGGTGGTATGTGGTAGGCAGATGAGACTGGTGTAGGGATACAGCCGAGTTCTCAGTGTGTTAAAGCTCTGCTATTTCAAGTGATTGCACAGAATAAGCAGTTGAGAGAAGAATATGGAAATGTGTCTCCTAGTGACCATGTAGGCTATAACTGGAAGCTATTGTTCTCTTTTATGATATTTCTTCTCACCAACAGTGGTGTTCCTGGAATACAGGATTCATCTCACCTAATATTAAGATTTGTATGTCAGAATTATGTGAAAGCTGATCACTTAATTTTATGGAGGGCTGGGTCAGTTTTCTTCAGTTTCTTTCTGGGTGGGTCCATAAAGTTTTGCTTGTGTTTCAGGTCCAAATAAACTCAAAATCTCAAAATGAAACACAGTCAAAACTGCCAAATTTTATCTGGTTCCTTGTCAAAATCATGTGAGAATGCAAAGCATAAATCAGCCAAGGTTCACTCAAAACTGTGCTTAAGGTTCACTCAGAAAGTCTAATACTTCTATTAAACATGAATCACATGAGTTTTACATAAATTGGAGTAACATAGAGCATGTTCCTCATGGTTCCATAAACTTGATTTTAACACCTCATTCGTCATTTTATCTGACAATTGGTCTCACTTGTGTTGTCGAGGCAGAACCCAAAATTCCACTGAACATGGTGATAATTTGATTAAATCTGAAGAATCAGCTTCAGAGTTGGATGTGCTGGGCCAGCTGAACAGAGGAGAATCTGTTTGACTGATTCCAAATCCCTCTAGAAGCACAAGTACTCCATTCTTCTCAGACTGTAATATTTAAGGAAAAAAAGATCATCAAAAAACCCCATGTGTTCTTTTTTCTTGCTTCCTCATGTGTGTAGTCCCTATAGTTGCTGTGTCTTAAGAGAGGAGTACACAGAGGTGATATTTATTTATATTTATCATAGTTATCTACAATGATGTAAGACACCTTTTACTGTATGATATATCAAATGCTAATTTCTCTGTCATGCACATAGTTTTATTGTTGAACATTTAGGCAGTGACATTCATATTTCCTGATAAGCATCTAGCACAGTGCTCTAAACCAGTGTGGAGTGGAAAGGAAGTACTGCTTGATAAGTTCATCATTTTTGTTCTTTCTTGAGTCAATAGTGAGGCATAAGTAGAGTTGCAGAGTACAACTTATTTCACCCTAAACTACATGTATAAAAGATGGGAAATTCATTGTCCTGTCCATGTGTCTGTCTCTGTGTGCATTTCCCTTCTCATTGACTTCACAGGGAGTCATAATTACCAGTTTACACTACTTAATTCATTTGAGATGAACAACATTGCATAGATGCTTCAGATTGAAATATCACCATTTACAAATTTCCCTACCAGAAAAAATTATATTGGTGCTCAAAATTGCTTTTCAGCTAATCCTAGAGCTCCAAGAACAATGCTGGTTAATAGTCAGTTTTAAGACTTGTATTTTTTATGTCCATATATACATTTTCAGAAATCCACAATGTAATAAAATAACAGAAAGAAAATATTCATGGTTTTGATTAGCCAGTATTGGGGGTGAAATAGTTATTTTCTCGACTGTTGTGTGTAATTTTTCTGTAATAAGAAGTAGCTCACATGCAGAAACACTGGAGTCACTGAGAACATTTAATATGATGACTGATTATTTAAAATATGCAGTGAAACACTTTGGGTTTAGAAATACTTATGCCCTGAAGACTATCATGAAGAATGGCTGCATTCCACAGCGAGAACAGTGTTTGGAAAGCTTAGCTCACTTCAGCCTACTCACAATGATGATAAATTGCATGTATTGTACACTGCATGCAGAGTTTTTATGCAGGTGTTTTTGTTTTGGTTTGGTTTTTTACATCAAAAAAACCTGCCTGCATTTTTTTCCCCGCTGAGAACAGTTAGATCCATTCTTTCACTATTTTAGCCGCTAAAGTACAAGTGGCACAACAGCTACATTAGCTTTGCAACAGGATGAAAATCCTGCAGATTTTCTGATCTCTTCTATCCCGAAATACCTTGCTCCGGAATGAAACAGGGAAAACTCCAGAATTGCTTTGACCCCACTGTTCACAGTGTTAACCCAGATGGCTCTGCACTGCCCTTTGCCTCGTCCGCTGAGTGGGAGGAAGGAAGAGAAACTGGGTCACCATGTACTCTTGCTAGGTCAGACTGGAGCTTCCAGGTTCCCTCATTTACAAGGAATTAAAACAAGGAACAATTTCTCACTGACCTCTTTTGCAGTGAAAACTGGTTACTGTTGCAATATTGACCTTGACAGGAGCAGATGAGCATCAGGGGCTACAAATGTGAGTAAAAGACCATGTACTCCTCTCCCTCCTTTTGCTCCTCCAAAGAATAATTCCTTTATTCAGAGGGATCAAAGATGGAGAAGAGTGTGGCTGGGTCATCTATGCCACCTCACCTTCTCCTAAAGCCTGAATCTTTATTTGTTCATCTGTTTAGACATTGCTTTTTTTTCTACTTATAGAAGTAGTCTTCTCAGGGAATCATTTATCCATAACGACTCAGTTACTTGCTTACATCTAAAGTTATACACAGACCAGGGCATATTCACCAGGGCATGAAGCCAAATATGTCAGGATTGTACCTTGACGTGTTTTTCACCCAGATTGACTGGCACTGACCCACACTCTAGCTGGGACATGGTCAGGAATTAACTGGTTTGGGTATTTTTGTCAGTATGGTGGTTTGGAGGCAAAGCATTAAAGAGAGTTTAACTATATCAATGGAACACATGCATCAGAACTGACAGTGGTCTCTGGCCATTTTATTTACTAGCATAGATATAGTCAAAGAGTTTATAAGAAATATCCTTTTCTCATAATAATGCAGGAATCTGCAAGGATACAAAGAGATACAAGGGTTGTATAGATGTACACAACCTTATATACTTCTCAGAAACTAAAGTGTTTCATTGCAAATTTACGGGCACGAACAAATAGGGCTTCCTCAGAAATATGTTGAAATTCTTAAATCCCTGTTTATTTCCTTGCCAGTCAGCAACAAAACTTCAGGGAACATGGGATGCAATATCTCTGGCCATGTAAAATAAGTGTTGCAAAACACGCTGCAAATTATTTCCTAGAACTTTGTTCCATGCTGTGCATTTTTTCTGCGATATTTCACCAAGGAGAAATTCCGATTTCTCTCACATCTCACACAACAGAAAATAATGCAGCAAAAGAGTTTAGTTTTGTTCTGTTTTTCATGCCCCAAAATCGCACTGAGCTAACTGCATTTTATCTCAAGAATGCAGTCACAAAGCATTTTTTCAAATTCATACCCAACACATCCAAGAGGCTCATCTGCTTATTTTTTTATTCTTTTCTCAAACCAAAAGTATGGGAATTGTGCAAAACTATATGCAAAACAGTGAGACTTTGTCAGAAGCAATTAAGTTATCGATCGTTTTTGTTTTGTTTTGTTTCCTTTTGCCTCCACTAAAGCCATTAGCACTTAATAATACCACATAATTCACTGATTCCCCTAGGCAAGGAAAGATTGTAAGCAGAAATATGTGGGAGAGGTGTTAAATGGGGGTCTGTAACCTCAGAAATGATGCTCTCAACAACCAATTCAAAAGATAAAAGGGAATTTTCTTCTCCACCCTTTAGGAAGACTGTTAGTACTTCATTTGAAAGGGATTGCTTCCTTACCTCTTGAAGATGCTTCATTGTCCTCAATTTGTCTGTAGGCATTTCTGAGCAGCAGAGGTAGGGCTTAAACCACAGCCTCTGTTCCCACCCTTCCTTCCTCTGTTCAACACTTCTAGATTGGGCAGATTTTTCCTTTGTGTTCTGGTTTCTGAAACTCCTCTCTATGCATCACAAGGTGAAGCCCCTACTGCAAAATTGGGGTTGTGAGTTCCACAAACCCGCACAGCACTTGGAAATTTCAAAAGCTGAAAGGCACTGTATTATGGAGTTACTGCCTTCTTGTAGAAGAAAACAAACAAACAAACAAAACACCCCAAACCCACAAACAACAACAAAAAAAACCACCCACCCAAAAACTGAAACCAGATTCTCCACAGATTAGGCTTGTTTTGCCTTTTGCACATCTGATATGAAAAAAAAAAAAAAACCCAAACACCAAACCCACCACAAACTGCTTAGTAAAATAAAATTCTGAATAATGTAACTCAGAAAAAGCCAACAGAGTATTATTCTGTTACTATACAGAGTTCATTAATTCTTTTCTCTACAGCACTTTGTATGGGATATGAACAACCTTCCCAGACACGTACCTGTAGCAATGCCAACCCATTCAGTATGAAGTAAACTCACCTATATGTACAACATGGCTAAGAACATGATTACGTTCCAAGCAGCTGTCACTGGAAAGACCTCCACAGACTACATGTAGAATAAGATACTGCTAATTAAGATTGTAAGAGTGTGGTCCTTTATGAACCCATGTAACAAAAATAATAAAAGTATTTGGAGTGAAGAGGCTCTAAATCTTCTTGTGAGGATCAACAAACCATCTTGACTGTCCCTCTTGTAATTTGTAAATGAACCAGAATTAACTTACTTGCAACTACATTCCCATGAGTGAAGATTGTCTACTATTTATTCCCTTCAGAGCCCTTTGTGAAGTGGGTTATGGTGGGACATAATATATATGATGTTTAAGTCACAGAATACAACTGAAGAACAGAAGCCAAACTCAACTGAGTCTGAAATAGGATTAAGCATGTAAAATGCTTTTTAGGAAGAGCAGTTTAAATGCTAAATACACGTGCAGTGTGTTTGTGCCTCTGACATAATAAATATGCATAGAATCTAATTATTTGGAATTGGTTAGTTTCTCTTTAGGTCACTAATTCTTATACACGCTTCAGCTAGATAAAAAGTGATATTTAATAGACCTCAGAAATGATATCAAGAACAAAAACACACCACACCAACTAACAGCCAAAAACCCTTCAAGAAATTAGCAAAGTAAAATAACATGTTACGCATTATACTGAGATATTTATTTATTTTGTTAGTCTGATTGGTTAATACAAAAACCTCATAGATAAGGTGATTACAACACAGGAATAACAGCCAAAGTCCTGGCACAAACCACTAAAATCCCCACTTCACTTTCTTCAAGGTCAGCATCATTCCCAAGCCAAATTTCATGAAAAGGATATACTCCTTGAAAACAGAGCAGGGAGAAAGGGATCACCAGAGACCTAGAATCTGGCAACTCATTTCCAGGAAATTCTTTTGAAAAAGTTGACTAAATTGGAAGCTGAGAGGCCTTCCTGAGCTTTAAAGGGAACCTGTATCATGGACAGTGTACACACCACAGAAAAGCTTTTTTTTTTATTTTTCTGAGAGACAACCATGTTTTAAAATACAGAAATTACAAGTGGACCTTGGTCTTTATTTATATTAAAAAAAAAAAAACCCAGACAATCCACAAAACCACT